>WJSG01010882.1:0-12492 GCA_016618145.1 Sanghuangporus lonicericola | reverse complement strand
TCCCTCTGGAGATATGGGATTACCCTGGAGATGTCACCCTGGAGACATTGGACGCCCCCCTCGCCCAGTTCTCGACCGTGATTTTTGTCATAGACATTCAGGTGAGTCTCCGCAGGGACACGTTCACACCCCCCATCGTCAAGCGTGCTGGAGACCACGTCGGTTCCTTTATGCCTGTTCATCTCAGTGTCCGTGTGGGCTCATGGAGAGGACTTCTGGCTGCGGCCAGTGTACCTTCTCACGCCTACAGGCGAAAGTACTGTCTGAAGTCTGCCAAGAATGCCAGTTAGCGGCAAGAAATCATGCTGACAGCGTGTCGTTCATCGCAGGACCTCTACCAGCAGCCTATACAAAAGCTCGTCGACTTCGTCATCACCGCATATAACGAGCATCCTAATCTGAACCTCGAGGTGTTCGTGCACAAAGCGGATGTGCTCACAGATGAGTACAAGATCGGTAGGTCCTACGCGAGCTCCTGTCTGCGCAGTCCTCATGTGCCATCCGCATTTCAGAGAACTTCCGGCATATTCAGGCGCGGGTACTTTCAGACCTCAGCTACGCCGGCGTCGAGTACGAGACCATACCCATCAACTTCCAGCTGACGTCCATATACGACCACTCACTGCACGATGCATTCTCGCGTGTGCTGCACAAGCTGATCGACTCGCTCCCTTATTTGGAGGATCTTCTCAACGTGTTCTGCACAGTGCGTACTCAACTTGTATCCTCGTGTATGCGTATATTGACCTCGCTGCAGAACTCGCAAGCGAACAAGGCGTTCCTATTCGACATATCCTCGAGGCTATACGTCGCCACGGATGCGTCGCCTGTAGATCCTCCAGTTCACAACTTATGCAGCGATTATCTGCAGACACTGAACGCCTTTGGGCCCCTGTACAAGTGCATAATCTCCCTGTCATGTTTCAGGGTGGTGCTAATACGCTACATGCCAGATCAATATCAGCCAGTCCTCCACGAATGCGCACAGTCCCCGTAGACTCGTCCGATTTTCCGCCTCCATCCGCGCCTGCATCTCCCGAGCCCCATCCGCCACCCACGGCCATGAGCAACTCCAACTCTCGTCTCGCGTCTCCCCTCCCATCGCCCACCGCCGCCCCCCTTTCCGCACACCAGTCCCCACAAGTCACACACCAGCCGCTCCCCTCGGCCTCTCTCCCGCGCCCGCTACACACCTCCTACTCTACCACGTTATCCACGGCGCATTCATCGGACCACAACGCGCGAGGCAATGGCAACGGACACGCCCCGGCCGGCGGCGCGAAGCCGCTGTTCTACCCGTGCGCTGCGGCGTCACTTGCCCCGACAGCAGCTGGTACGGGCACGACGCTCACGTACCACCTGATCACGCCGAAGCTGGCATTGCTTGCGCTCATCCCTACGGGGGTGTTCCAGGCGCGGCGGGGGCTGGTGGAGTATAACGTTGTGTTCTTCCGGGAGGGCGTGCAGGAGATATGCGAGGTCGAGTCGGATGCGCGGAAGGTAGCGGCGTGAGGGCGTGGGGTGTGCTCGTGTCAAGGAGCCTGAGGCANGCGGCGTGAGGGCGTGGGGTGTGCTCGTGTCAAGGAGCCTGAGGCATGAGGCTCGACGTACGATGGACTGACTGACTGGTTGGATACACGTAGGATAGTTATATGCTAGAAGTGCGCCATTTAATGAGGTGTGTGAAGGCTAATGCTTGCTTGGCCGCTATGCTGACCATCGACAGAGCTGGCTGGTTAATGAGACTACAGGATAGAGTGTCATTCCCCCTGCGCATATGCGCTCAACAACAGTCCCTGCCCTGTGAACGGCTTCAGCAAGCTTCAAGCCTCATAGTACGTGCATAGTATCTTGCTCGAAATGTTGGCCCATGCGTCCACCATTGTGCCCGCTTGGCCTGGCCTGTCCAGTATGCTTCACATCGACCTCGTCATCAAGTCGCACAGGCCAGACAAAGACGTATCGGTATGCTCTGCATGTACGCTATGCCGTCGATCTCACCGTGGACTTGTCGCTCCGTTGAGCGGCCAGCCCCGATCTTCAAACTTGTCGAGGAACCCAGTCTCCACCTCCCCACATACTCACGGAGAGGATGGGTCCCCCGTCGTGCTGGCGATCCTCAATCACGTCGACGGGCAGACTAAGATAGGAGCGGGTGAGCTGCTGATAATGCTTCGGGGCGAGCAATCCCGCCGATGTCTCCCATGTCTCTATCGTGAAGCGGTTCGTCGACTCCGGCATGCGCCCGCCGCATGAAGGCCATGGAGCCCATGTGCCGTAGACAAGAGCTGAAGAATACACAGGAGAGCCGAGACTGGCGGCGTGGCCTGTATTCGCTGCGTGCGGACTCTGTCCTTTGCTCAGGGATGTTGAGGATACGTACCATGCGATTGTGGTGCGTCCGGACGGACTCACAGTCACCGTTGGCGTGTCCAGTGTTCTGTTGTGAGAGTCCGAATTGAGTCGCGATGTACCTCAGGTTCGTCGTCCCAGTGCGAGAGACATCTAAGGGGACGGGGGTCGACCGCTTCACCTCCTCACCGGGTGAACGAGGGGAGGAGACTGCGGGCCCGGGGAAGACTATACGTGGGACAGCGAAATGCATCGGTATGCTCATCAAGGTGCGGTGACGTATCGATATTCTGTATACAATGTCGCAATGCGGTCTAACTTAGGACTTGTCCGGGGTCTAGTATCGCCTGAGGGTGCGGCGTTGACGTCTACTACGTACTACGGGGACCAAGAGGCCCGGGACAAGGCAGTCGCGATACATCGTCGCACATGGTTCGCGCGATCACCGTCGAATATGTATACCGTACGGGCGTCGTGCGACTTGTGACGCCAAGGAAGGCACCCTCGTCGTCAGCACCGCGCGCATCGATGACCGCAGTCTCCGTCGGCGTGCCTGGAGCCCGTACCGCAGCTGGGTCCAGTGAGAGTTAGGACGCAGTGACTCTTAACCTCTTCGGACCGGCAGCTCCCGGTCGCCGTCCGCGTCAGCGTCGAGTCTTCGACACATGCAGAGTGCTGATGCGACGAGCGTTCACGTCGAACAGGCTGACGGCCTTGTCCTGGTCCTTGGGTTCTGGAGGACAGGAGCGACGAATGAGGATGCGTGAAGATAGACTTTCGTCCGGTGCATGAGAACGCCGCAGGGGACAAGCCAGCTTGCGCGGGCTTCGTGGGTTCTCGTCGGAGATGCTGCGAGAGCGACGTGAGAGCGGGCCGTGCGTCGTTGCTACCCGGGGTGGGGAGTTGCCGGAAACGGAGAGAACCTGGTGTGCTGGCTTCGCGAACGGTGAGCTGCGAACCCGCTCCTACTTAAGGGCTCCTTGCCCCCAACTCGTCAGAACGGGCTCGGACCGTGGATCGTTGTGGCGCAGCGGCATTAGTTCACGATAGTGCGACGCCGCTGTGGTGCTTGCTCGGGTGCCATACGTCCGCGGCGAGTGCAACGGGACCTGTCAAGGGCTTGGACGCGGATGTCAGTGTCAGAGTAGCACTGATCGATATAAATGCAGGAGCCTGGGGGACACCGGAGCCGTCACGACCGCGCGAAGCGAGGGAATGCCGTAGGCGAGTACGTCCATGCATGGTCTTCTAGAGACACCGTAATTGTCGATTCAGATGGGTCGCACGTCATTGCAGAAGCGTACGATGGGAGGCAGCCGGGGTGCGCAATGTATCCTCGTTGCGATGTGCCACGGCGGCAAGGGGCGGAACCGATTCTGAGGCAGGATTCTGGCTCTTGCCCTTGTTCCATAGCATTTCTGGCGGAGAGACTCCTAGCGAGGACAGATACGGGTCCCTCGACGACCACTGTCAAAGCCCCAGAATCCTCCCAGAATACACGTCACAATCCTCTCCGGATCCACAACTTTGACGTCCCCGTTACACTGTGTGGGATCTGCGTCGATTCTGCGATGATATCACTGCACAGTAAGTACTATGTAAGTGCACAGCAGACCGGTACGAGACACACCTTAACTCAGATCACGGGCACCATCACGACCGGCCGCGGCTCGGGCGATGGTGGACCTGGTGGTGGTGAGCGGCCGGTGCGCGTCGGGCATCGCGGTAGTTAAGCTCGTACCCGAGAGTCGGCGTGTGTCCGCGTAGCGAGCTTCGGGACGCGAGACGCGTCGAGGCGACGCAGGGTGCAGCCGAGGTAGCTACGGGCGTCGTGTGCACTGTGCAGGCTGCATACATAGTTGTCTCGACGTCAGGCGGACGTCACGACGGAAATGTTCTGTGCGGGTCTAGGAGGTGTAGGGAGAACGCCTGGCTGCGTCGCGGAGTGCTCGGTGAGCATGGGGATCCGTTGTACAGAAGTACTGAGAAGACCATGCGGAGCAGCGAGGCACTGAAGAAGGGATGATTTGTATTTCGACAGGCTTTGGACTCCGGTCAGCCAGCGGTGCAACTGATCAATTTGAAGCGCAGATCAGGTTGATGTTTCGGGCGGGAGAATTGCCATACCGAGCCGAGGCGGTTGTGCAGACGGCGTGCTCGACGGTGCTCAGAGAGCTGTCTCTGTCGTGGACGACGTGGACATGGCGGAGAGCTGTTAACCTCGTCGTGGAGGCTCGAGGCGGCCGTATGATAGAAATGTGCGGGGTACCGCTGGTGGCGGCAGGCGCCTGTGCGGGGCGGAGTGATGGGAAACCGCGATCGCACGGCGCGTGAGCAACTTGCACCTTGTCACAGCATACGCTTCCTTGCACTGAGACTCTCCCAGCGGAAACAAATAGTATAGAATACAATATGTCCTGCCCGACGCTCTCCTCCTCCCCCCACCATCACCCGCGGCCGACGCTCTCCGACGTACCGCGCCCCAGTTCGCGGTCGACGACGTCGCAACGCTAGCGAGTCCGTGCGTACCTGCGTACCTGCCGGAATCACAACCCGACATACCACCTGACCCCCCTCCCGACCAGGCCTCCTGCTTAAAGGCTCCGTCTCTGCCTAGCTGCCCGTCTCCAACTCCCCTCCATCCCTGCGTCGCGCCGGGAGCCCTATACCACCCATGTCCTCCGGCAGGAAGCCCCGCTATACCCTCTTCACCGTCGGCAGGAACAAGGCCAGCCCTGCGCGTAATGCAAGCATAAAACGCGCAAGTCTGCGTGCCAGTGTCATACGCACCGAAGCACCCAAACTCCACCTCGCCTTCGAAGACGCTGGGGATGCAGATGCGAACGGGAGCGGATGCAAGCAGCCTGCGAACGCTGCGCCCAGGTGAGTACGCCTCTGGTTTATGTATTCTGAGTTTGTATCCGAAGTTGCACCAGCTGGGATTTACGTGCGAGTTCTCGCCGTCTGGCGGCGGCCTGCCGGCCTGCTTGTTCCACCTGTGCGTTTCGGCGGCCTGGCCAGACACTCGCCGGTGTTGACGGAGCACCAGTCTGTCACATCGCCGATTTCGTACGCGCCTTGCCAAGTCTTGTTTCCCCATAATCTACGCCCTTCTTCCGGGTCGCTTTGCTGCTCTTGTGACAAGCGAGACGCGAGTCTTGGTGGCTGAGACGGAGATGCACGCGACCGGAAGGGTGCGTTGACGGAAGGACCAACGACGTTTCAGGCTTGACAGACAAGGCAGGAGATGTCGGGCGAACAGACCTCCTTGCGGATCTGACATCCGAGAAGTCGCACTTGAGACCTCTTTCAATTCTGGAGCACAACCGGCGTGCTTCTTCCTGCCCATTCATCAGGCCCCGGGCTATGTATCTTTGAGTTTGTCTTTTCCGAAGTTACACCTGCACCTGGGAATTCCAATCGAGTTATGGCCACGTTTCGTCCCCTTCCAGGGACGTAGCCCTGTCATTGCCCGATATTCATAGGCTGACCTGTAGTCAATGCAAGGCACTCAATTGACCAGCTTGCGACGTGCAGCCTGCTCGTCGCTTTGCTGGACCGCTCGAGCCGTTACAAGTTCTCGCGTAAGATCGACGTTCGCCGGACAGACTTCTTGGCGGTTCTGACATTGGGAAGTTGCACCTGGGAACCCCGTTCGAAATCTGGCCATCTGGCCCACCGGCCTTCTTGTTCCTTACATTTCCTGCGGTCTGGCCCATGACCGGACACCATGTGCTTCTGCTCCCACTCCCTGTTGCGCCTATAGTGCGTTCAGGGACATGCCCGAGAGCTCCCTCGTTCCTCCCATCCACCACCTGCGCATTTCCCGCCGCTAGTTCCCCGCATATAGTCACCTTCGCGCTCGTTGCGCCTCTCTGAACCTCCCACTGACTGACTCGTATCCTACAGTCTGACAACACGTGATAGCTCGCGTGCACAACACCAGTCAAGTCCGGAAGATATGAAGGACGCGCCGCTGCCCTCGCTGCCCGACGATGCTGCGCCGGCGAAGAAACCCAGGTTCGTCGCTTTCAGTGCATGGCCACATCCTAGCGCGTACTCCATCACCCCATTGCCGCGCTCGCTTCCTTGTGATGCGAGATCGCACATCAACGCGCACACACTACCCCAGAATGCTTATTTACTGTGAGAGAGCTGAGTTCTGAGTGCTCATATATGCTGCAAACAGTGGACTCGCACTCCGTCCTCCTCCACCTTCCGACGCTCGCCCAACACGACCACCACCGACGTCAAGCATGCCCGAATCAGCGCGCCGGCCTCCGCACCATAGGTATGTGGTTTGGATTCAGTCTGGCACCCGCTGCCAAACTAGAGTTTGTTTCCGCGGGCTCGATCTCTTTTCCGACCCGATCACCTCGTCATGGCGCGACATAATAATGGTCCTGCTCTGCGATATACAACAGCATTCGCTGACATGCGCGTTTTTTCCACAGTACAATCATGCCTCAACCAAGACCACCACCACCGCAGAGCAACTTCTTCAGGCGACTCACAACGAAGCTTCGCTCATCCTCTTCAACACCAAACCCCTCGCAGTCCGCGCCCCATCGCAAGGGCACCATTCTCCGCATCCCCAAAGCACCTCCCCCAGCACCTCCCCCGAACGACTTCACCTCAGCCGAGCAGCGGCAAGCTGCTCTCCGTGCGCGGGGACTCATCCCTGCTTCGACCAGTGCGGCGCGCCGGTTCCGCGACGCCGAGGGATTCATGATGCCCCTAAGCGAGCAGGAGGCAGAGATTGACAGGCGGTATGCCGTTGTGGTCCCACGCAGCTCGTCCGAAGAGGACGAGAGCGCGAGCGAGGCTCGCAGGATCAGGGAGGCTTGGCTTGCGAAGCAGCATGGCGCTGCTCCTGCTAGCTCAGGTGAGTCTCCGGATGCGAGCGCGAGCGGAGACGCGGACGCTAGTGGCGAGGGGTCCCCGCGCAAAAGCGACGCGATGACGCGCGCGAGCAAGGACGGGACGGTCGGCGACAAGAGCCCCGTGCGCGCGACTTTCGTTCGCGCCGCGACGCTCTCTTCGAATACGGGCGAGATCAACATCGGTGGCGGAAGCGTGAGCCCTCCGCCGCCAGGAAGTCCCGTCGAAGCAATTGTCGAGGGCTTCCATGCCGCACCCAGCAATCTTGCGAAGGTTGGTGACGCTCTGAGCGGGCGACGATCCGGCTCTGCAGATCGTTCACGGCCTGCATCCCCGCCTGGGCCCGCTCGCGTCCCCCCTAATTCCTCTGCCCCCGCTGCACATGCACAAGAACCAAGCACGCCCTCAAGTCATTCCAGTGCCGTCACTGAGAAAGTCTCGCGCTGGTTACGCACGTCGAGCGACACGCCCGCACCCACCGCCGCCTCTTCCTCCACCCCTAACACTAGCCCGCTCTCGGATTCGCCACGCCAGTCAGTTGAGCGAGACCATGACGAGGCGCCGACGCCGGTCGCGTCGACCACCCCCAGTGGGACCGTGCGCGTGCGCAAGGAGAAACCCCCGCCGATTGTCATCACCGGGCATCGGCCGCAAGACTCGCATCCGCATCCGAAGGCGGCGCAGGTGATCGCGCTCACCATTGCAGCGCCTTCCGACTCCGAAGCGACCTCGTCCGAGGGCCGGCCCTCCATCGAAACGCGCGGGCGCGGGGGCAGCACGGGCCCGCCGCGGCTTGCACACGATATCAGCACGTCCAGCAACGCGACGGGACTAACGAGCACTTCGTCAGGCACGGTGGGAACGGGGACGACGGGTGGGCGCAGTCGGACGAGCACCCTCCCTGCGCTGTCGCCGACGCGGACAGTCTCGAGCTCGGGCGCGTCGTCGTCGCTGCCCACGCCCACCACGACGTCGTGTGCGCGCGACGCGTCGATCTCCCGCGCGTCGACGAGCCAATCATCCGATGGTGGACACGAGACGCACGTACGGCCACGGCGCGGGACGACCGGCGAGCTGAATACGAACTTGAAGGCAAAGGGGAAGACGCCTGCGGGGGTCATCATGGAGGAGTACAGTGAGACTGATCCGTCCTCTGAGGGCGGCGAGGGCGAGTTCGGCACGAAGCTGGTGGCTCTCCCGCAACCGTCGAGGCAGGACGGTGCTGCCGTGCCTCGGCCGCGGCCCCAACCTCAGGTGAACGGGAATGGCCGTGTGCAGGTGCTGGAGGCGCAGACGAAGGCGAACAACCGGAAATCTTTCAGCTTGTTTGGCAAGAAGTCGCTCGACGTGAGTCTATCTCTCATAGTCTGTTTGCTTGCGCACTCTTCACCGGCCGTCGGTCATTGCGGGCTTAGCCCGTTCGCCTTCCACGTCTATCTGCGCTCTTGAGCTTATGCTGACGTGCCTTTGATCTTCGTCTTACAGTCGCAGGCGCCGCGCGACACCACTCGCACGTCGTCGTCGATGTCGAACCTCCGCCGCGCGTTCACGTCGTCGAAGCCGCGGCCCAAGTCCACGCTCGCGCTCTCCCCTGTCGCCGAGCAGGGCCAGGGGGTGTCCGAGCTCAGCGTGGCAGGGGGCCTGGGTGTGGGGAAGAAGAAGTCGAAGATGTTTGACGCGTCGCACCTGCCGGCGTCCCCGACATTCCCCCCGTCTGCGTTCCCCCCGCGCCAGTCGACGTCGTCGGTGTCGTCGGACGGGAAGACGACGGGCGTTGGGCTGCGGCCGAGGCAGGCGGTTGCTCCGACGATGCACAGTCGGGGGAGTATCCTGCACCATGCGCATTTTATTGAGGATGAGGAGAGCAGGAGACTGAGCGAGATGGCGTTCCTGACATGATTTGGGGGAGCGGCGTAGATGCGTTGTGCCTCCTTCGTTCCTGCTTCTGATACCTCCGTACCTTGGAATTGTTGTCGATTTTCATCTCATCATTGCTCTGGATCATCGTGTTCGTTCCTTCGTTCTGGATTTTTGGCGTCTGCATTCACCATCGGCCTCCTGCACGTTCATTTTTACATACGGTTCGTTTCATCTTGCATTGGCATGCTATGGGATCATTTATTTCTTCGTAGTCTCAACGTCTCATTCCGCATTGAACCATCTGACCCATCTGCATGCTCCATTGCCCTCCGTCCCACGTCTTCTCTTGTGATATACCGCCCCGCTCACCCAACATAATGTATTTCGCTATGTATTGCTCCTACAGCTGATCCACCCTCATTCATCCGCTCTCACTCCCCCGATTACCTGAATTACATATTTACCGAACACGCAATGTGACGACTCCGTACCCTACGCTCTTGCCTCAACAATAATTCGCATAACGCAATGTGTATCATGTGGGGTACCTCGTATACCCTTCCTTCCTCCATATCGAAGGATGGACGTAAAGACGATCATTGGTCGACGTTTCTGGTACTTTTGAAAGGTTGGGGTGAGCACTGATTCGAATGCCGCTTTAGCTCTGCGCCGCTCGAAGAGGTAATGTTGTTCGTTGCCGGCAACGAGGCGGAGAACGTGCAGGGGTTTCGAAAGTAGGGGGAAGGTCGGTGAGGGTGACTGGTACTAAGGTAATTCCCGACACTTCTAGTCGTGGTCCCCCGGGCGCAGCGACAGCCGCGCTGGACTATACAGGATGTGCATCAGAGTATTTCACAATGGTTGATGGAGGCAAAAGATGGAAGCAAGGATTACAGCTACATCACGCAGTACGAGTACATGGGACAACGCCCGCAAGTTCTATCCGAGCAGCAGTCCGTCGTGGTGAAACGAATGTGATAGTAGTTACATGGAACAGTCTACCTGCAGATCATACCGAGTTATCGTCATCCCTCAGGCTGGTATGCTTCCTCATTTCGACCTCCTGGATGGCGTCCATTCGGTCCTCCCTCTCAGCGGCGGTACTCTGCTCGAAGCAAACGTGAAACGTCCCTGCGTCAGCTATACGCACAAGTACAGCGTCAAGAGTAACAGACTTTGGAGAATTTGATTGGGTTGTAGTCCGTGATGGTCTCGATGGACACCGCGACGCCGTTCAGACGATTTGTCTGTTGACAGTGACTCGTGAGAATAGCCAGGTAGAACCAACACTCATGTGCTCACTCTTGGCGGTTTGGATCCGTGGTTTCCGCTGCTGAAGCCGTCTTGGGAAAAGTGTTGCACGCCGAGATGATTCAGCTGCACGGCGCCTGAGACTTTGTCCCGCAGATTTTCGCGGCTGTTGAGGCTGAAGGATTGTTAGCTCACGGCTGGATCAAGACACGATAGGAAGCAACGGCACGTACAGTCCTAGGAAGGAGTTGACATAGCCTGCGGTACGGCGATCAGTCAGTCATTACGACACGTCTACTTCCATCGACACTCACATTTGCCCATGATCCAGAAGAAGCCGAGCCAGATGAAGTTCGTGGGCATCGCACCGAACTAGACGAAGACGGTCAGACTTTCCGGTGATATTACTGACGCATGGAGACTCACCAGGACGACGCATAGCGTCGCAATAATGCTAGAGGCGGCAATCGTGTTGTGAGCCTTTCGTTGGAACTACTGTGCAACAAACGTACCTGGTGGCCAAACCACTGTTGATGCTGTACACCATGAGCAACGCTAGGACGGAGTCGGTACTATGGAGTATTCGATTTCAGCAACGCCGTCCGCATGCTTCCACTGTGGATCTCTTACCCCCTAAGACCCGTCCGCTTCGTGTACAGGTAGTAGCACATGGCAACAGCGATGATGATGTCCGCGACGGCGGCCGATCCAAGGCCAAGACATGTTACCCACTGTGGATCCTTGTATGTGCCTGCTCGAAAAGCAGCAAGCGAAGAGACGTGCTTACTGTGAGGGACTTGAACTTCGAGTACCGGCCGAGTATGAACCTACGGAGGGTCAGAGTGCACCCTTAGGTTGCGGGGGAACGGCACTCACGACTCAGCCGTAAACACTGGTAGGGCACACGGGTCAGCATGAAGCATTCGAGAAAGATGCAGGTATAGATTCTCACCGACACCGAGACCTGTGAACGGAGCAACACGAAACGCCGTTCAGAAGCCTGAGGACATCCTTCACATGCCAGCGACGCCGTGCGGGCTAGTTACTCACCAAAATGAAGGAGTGCCAGGATGATCTGACAAGGCGGTCAGATACTCACCAACACGGTAAGGTATAGCGAGGACCGACTCACGACGACAGCGGTGATTAACCAGTTTTGGCTCACTGTCACAATGTGCGCACGATCGGTGAGAGCGAAGACGGTATCCTGACAGAAGTTCACCCACTTATCCACAGGCGACGCGCGAAGAAGCTGGGGAGCCAACGAGTGAGCTTCCGGGCGAGAGAGGACGGGAGAGAACAGGAGATGGGACGCACAATTGAACGATCAGTCCGATAATGCCCTGCCGTCGTCAAAGTAGATAAGTTTCCGAAGGGACAGCGAGCAACGTGTAGACTTACATTGCAGTCTGTTTGCAGCTACACCCGACGGATATCAGGTCCGGGCCGGGTATGCGACAGAAACGACTCACAGCCATGCTCCTAGAAGAACCGAGACGTGGTGAGACGAGTAATGCGGTTCGAGAAATGTTCGCGTACGTACCAAGTGGTCATATCCAGATTGCTCACATTGCCGAAGTTCGTGACCAAGTACCTGAAACACTGTTCAGTACAGGCAGCGCGATCGTAGCGCACTACCACCATGCTCACCAATATACTGTCCGCGTGCAAAGAGCGAGATGCATTGTATCCAGTACTCTACGCGTGAGCCGCGGCGTATAGTTAGTAGGGCCCTTGCATGGACGGACATGTCCCCTCACATGAGGATGACGACCTGAGTCGATGCGTCTTGTGTCAGCTCGACTCTGGATCCCAGCAGGAGCACGTACGAGCGATTTTATGAACAATCTATCACTTGAGTAATTCCTAATACGGGGTTAAGGACTCATGAGGGCACCACCGGGGTCGGGCAACGAACCTGAAATAACTGAAACTACATGCACGTCCCGCAAATCAGTAGCATCCTCGCCCGTCTGTGGAATCACGTACGCCTGCAGCAGTGTGATCCCATAGAGACTGCGACAGAATCCGGCGTTAGTATCGCAGATGATTGTAGGCACCATGGACAAGGAAACTCACCATGCACTGACAACGAGCCCGAGGAGGGCGGCGCCGTATGTGCTATCAATCTCTGCCATCCAGAAAGTA
>WJSG01010859.1:0-13275 GCA_016618145.1 Sanghuangporus lonicericola | reverse complement strand
CCAGCATCGCGGAGCCTGAGGGTCGCCTCATGACACGTACCATGCATCCCACTGCCCATATATCAACGGCGGTGGAGAGCGGGTGACCGAGGAGCATTTCCGGTGCTCTCGAATGGAGAGGAGTTTGCAGTGGTCTGCCTGAAGCAGTCATGTCGATGGGAAGGGCTGGAAAGGATGAGCTCCAACCCGAGTCTACTAGACTCGCCAGCCAGTCCGGTCGCAAGCACTTCGCGCCAACCGAACCGGAAAAGGAAGGAGGCGCGAGCTTGCGAGCGGACTGGGCAAATTGGTCGCATGTTTGCCAGTTTCCGCAGGCGCTCACCGTGCGAAAATCGACTTAGCAAAATACGGCGCAAGGCTCTCCTGGAGAACAACCGAACGAGGTCCTCATGCTTCTATACACATGTACATCTGCTGCCACATCGATTATAATCTCTCTAGTACCCATCCATATCGAAAGCGACGTCCTCCGCGGTCTCCAGCGAAAAGAATTCATCGCGAGAGATGTCAGGATCATCCTCGGCCTCGGATTCTGAAGAGTCATCGCTAGATTCTTCCATTTCCGGCGCGTTCTGCTCTTCCATTTCGACGTCGTCATCGAAAGGCGTCGCTGGCCGCCATGTAGGAGGTGTGTGACCATCAGCGGGGGTGTGTCCAACTCCGTGGGTAGCGAGGACAGACTTGCCTATCAGCGGCACCCTGCCCCGCCGTGTTTTCATCTTCGCGAAGAGGTCGTTGTAGTCGGACAGAGCTCCTGCGAGACTGTGGATGCCTGCAGTGTACACGTTCGGTACCGGGACCACGCTGGCATTGTAACGGCGGTCGCCTTCCTTGACGTAGACACTATGTTCGCGCAGTGAAGCCATGAGCGTGGCGATGTCTTTCGTCAGGTCCGGCGCGTGGTGTTTCGAGCCCTGATGGCTGCCCAACTCGGCATGTATCTGGCTCGCGAGCTGCCGGAGGGTGTTGATACATGGGGAGATCGTCGCGAGCCATTCCCACGAAGCGTTGGCTCCATGTGCCTGGTATACGACCTGCGCGTGGCTGTCAGATTGTATAGATCATCGTGGACAAGAGAACCCTCACCTTAATCCAATAGTTCAGATGTTCCTGCAGCAGGTCCACTGGTACGAAGCTATTCGGGTTCCCGGTCGTGTTGACGAGCCAGTTCTTCATGATAACATCGCTGTGCAACTGAGTCAGTGCCTGAAACAAGTCCGAGAGATCGAAGACATACCGAAGGGCAGGAGGCCAAACGTGAACGATGTTGTGAACAAGATGCAACAGCTCATGGGCGTACTTGACTCGGCCCATCGCGCGGAAGCCGAGCGCCCACAGCTTCAACACCGTGACCATGTGGTCGGAGTGGCCTGCCCTGATAGCGTCCGTGAAGTGTCGGAGGAGCAGCGCATCACGGAGAAACAATACGGCATTTGTGAACACGTTGTCTTCCGAGCGTGCCTTCTCCGCAACTTCTGCGCTGGCGTATTGATCCACGATGGCGGCGGCGTGACGATAGAGGTCCTCGAAGGTGTACTTGGATGTGTACTTGTCCAGAGTTAACCCTGAGACAAGTTCGAGGCAGAGGAGGACTCGAGCGTACAAGCAGACGAAGATGAGGTCGCGACACACGCGGTACGGTGGGAGAGACGAAAGAACGATAGGTTTGTGATCCAGACGGGTGTTACTGAAGTGCAGCGAACCCGGGTCGTGTGCAGGATCGCCCCAGTACGTCTCCAGCAGGCCATGCGTAGCCGCCATCTGGTAGTGGAAGAAACCAGGGGCAAAGACGACGTTGAGGTACGCATTAGCAGGATCATCGTGACCGACGCGTGCATGTGTCACGCCTCGGACACGCGCCATGGATAGCTGGTCGCCAAATACAAGGCGCACTTCCTCCGCGAACTCAGACGATGACACGTCAAAGCCCATCTCCTCAAACATCGTGTCGAGCACCTCAGCGTTCCCGGATGTGCTGGACTCATCGATGTTCATGGCCGGCATCGGAAAGACGTCCGTTTTGTGGAGTGGAATACCATGGGATTCTGGTGAGTGGGCCGCAACGTCGGCCTTGTACTTGCTGAAGGCGGCACCGCCGTGCTGAACTGTGACATTCATCACCGTCCAGATGAGTCGCTCGCGCAGGTTCGAGTTCTCTGTCTGGGTCAGACGAATGTCCTTGAAGGCGAGGGGAGGAGCGGCTTCGAACGATGCCACGAGGTCAGCTGTGCGCATGTCGGCGCGTGGGGCATCGTACAGCGTGAAGGCAGTCGCACAGGTGCCGTTTTCCTGTGAGTCTTTTCGTCCTATGATCTGTTCTGCCGCGCGAAACATGAAGTTGATATTGTCGTAGACGTTTCCCAGAGGGCAGACGTCGTCCCCTGGAGCTTGCGCCCGCCTGCGTAGGTTATGGCGGGAGGAGTCCGACAATTGTTGCAACAGGCCTCGGCGCAGTGAGTGTTGGGTCTTCTGCTGGATTTGTTCGTTTACAGGGGATGATGGAGCATGTGCGGTGTGAGCCGAGTGCTCGAACTCGGACCGTGGGTCGGCTTCGGGGTCGGTCTCGGGGTCTGAGTTGGAGCGTGAGTCCGAGTCCGAGTCCGAGTCCGAGTCCGAGCTTGAGTCTGAGCTTGAGGACTGAGTTGAGTCTACCGACTCGGTGTCTGAACTGGTGTCCGATTCCGTGAAGTCGCTTGGGGGCTCATAGTCAAGGTTGGAAGACCCTTCAGAAGGCTCAGCTGAGGGCTGTACTAGTAGGAGCGAGTCTCGCTGAGTGCGCGAGCCAGTGCCAGTGATAGTTGGATAGCTACAGCACACACCCAGGTGGGAGCACACGCTGATGAGCTGCCGCTGTGCACCTGTGGTATACGCATATGTTCCGATGACCTGCCCAGGATAGCTGTTTCGCTCGCTCCGAGCGCGGAGCAGCGTGAACATCCCACCCGCGATGAGCTAGTGAGGGAGCGTGAGCAATAGGATCTACCAGGATTGATGAGCGTGCTTGCCTACCTTCTCGTGGCGAGTTTGGAATCTCAAGGCCCTCGCAGAAGCAAGGCCGCCGGCGATGGCACCCAGCTTCTTCCTTTGCCGAGTACTTGTGCCGAAGTGCTCGAGGATGTCCACAGTCCATGGACAGAGCTGACGCAGTTGCGCGAACAGCTTCTGTATGTCAAAGCCAAGGATGAAGGACTCATCGACCGTGCGGCGCGACGCCAGCAGGATCCCAGATCTGGTCACATTGTTGCCCTCCCCATTGATCTCTTTGCTGACGAACTTCTTGATCCAGGCCCTGACTGCATTCCGTCCTGTGTCGCTGTTGTAGGACGACACCCAGTTGTTGAGAATCCGCTCGGCCCGGCCTTGGACTGCGAACAAACCGTCATGTCGCGCGCGACCTGTGCCGCAGGATGCTTTCGCATCTGAGAGGTATTCCAGCACCTCACCGTAGGTCACGTCCTGAGTCTTCATGTATGCGAGCACATTGTTGATCGCCTCTTCCTTCCTCAGTCTAGCGTCCCGCTTCGCCTTTCTGCGCGCCCGGTTGGCCTCGCGGGCCGCACGAGCATCCGCCCGATTCTTCTCCCGTTCATTCCGCTCGTCACGCACCTCCTTGTCCTTCCTCCGACCCTTTGCGAGCTTGCGCTTGCGCTCGGCTATACGCTCCGCACGCGTGCCACCCTTGATCGGAGAGCTTGCATTCACACCTGGATCATCACTGGAAGGTGCGCTGCCGTAGATCCTCTGTTCAGGAGTGCCCGATCTGACTTGTTTGTTGCGTAGACCTGTGAGTGTGAGGAGGTCGACGGGGAAAGCACGTGGACGTGCACCATGCGCAGGTGTGGTTGTGGGTCGTGGAAGACCGCCCGGCCGCTGCCCAGTGACAGCGGTCCACTCTTCATCATCATCAATGCTCGTCAGAGTGCTGCCCGGCGAAAGGGGACGCGGACTTGAAGGCGGCAGCGAAGAGGCCACAGGGATGTCGTCCTCTTCGGCTACTTCCTCAATCTCGACGCGGTGCAGGTGAGTCGGGTTTTGCGCCTCAGAGATACCACCAGCTGAGTGTGTGTATGTCTGTCCAGAGACACTAGTGGTCGAGCAAACAGCAGAAGCAGAATGGTCCATCTGGGTGAAACCGAGCACGAGTCAGGGGTGCAAACCCCTGCTGGAGCGCCTTCGCTCTGGTGGCGCAAACCCACTTGCCCACAAGTTTTTGCCCTTGCTCTTCGACACCCACCCCCACCATGGCTCGCTTGAATATCCGCAGCCTTCTACGCACACGACCGCCGCCTCGCGCCACGCAGACTCGCACGAAGCTCACAGATGAAGATTTGAAGAATCTTGCTCGGGCTATGCGCGACAAGTATCGCTGGACAGCCGATCCCAAGCCCTTCCAACTAGCCGGTGTTCAAGCCCAGCTCGAGGGGGTGGACATGGTCATCCAAGCCCCTACTGGAGCCGGGAAGACGGCTATTGCTGCTGGGCCTCATTTGTGGTCAACTAGCGATGGCAAGACTACCATCATGGTCTCGCCGTTGCTCTCCCTCGAAGAGGAAATGGTGCGTCGCCTCTGCCCTTGTTCACGTCCTTGTCATACATGGGCCTACTGACAGTGCTTCACTTGAATAGGTCCGAACCTTCAAGGATGATTTCGACTTGCAAGCGGTCGCCATCAATAGCAAGAATGGGGCATGTTCCTCTGAAGTCATCCACGTATGTATTCGTATTGTATCGCACCCTGCGCCAAGGCTTGACCTGGATGCCTCCTAGCGCATCATCGCTGGAGTATATCACATCATCTTGATCTCTCCGGAGATGCTCCAGTCTCGCATGTTCCTCAACCGAGTACTCCGCAATTCGAAGTTCTCGCGGCGCGTTCTCTCCGTTGTCATCGACGAGGCACACTGCGTGTCCCACTGGGGTGCAGATTTCCGCAAGAAATACGGTACGCTCGGGATCATACGAGCATTTCTTCCTCGCGGCACTCCCATCATAGCCCTATCCGCGACTCTCACCCCGCGCGTGCGCCGCGACCTCATGAGCAAACTGCATTTCCCCAGAGGCAACGGTGACGTCTTCCTCAACGTCGGCAATGATCGCCCGAATGTCTCGCTCATCGTGCGAGCATGCGAATATCCTCTCAACACGTACGCTGACCTCGACTTCATCATTCCCTCTCATGCAACCAACCCCGACGACATTCCCAAGACATATCTCTACGCTGACAACATCCATGTTGGCACTGAGATTGTCGAGTACCTGACCATGCGCCTCGCCACTCTGCCGTCCTTCACTGGGAGCACTGACCATGTCGTCCGCCCGTTCAATGCCAACCTTTCCCACAAGTACCGCACCGAGGCCATGGAAAAGTTCCGCGATGGAACTATCCGCATCCTCGTATGCACGGACGCCGCTGGAATGGTAAGTTCCTTCTTCGAGCTGGCCTATTCTGTCCTCATGGCAGTCCCTGATTCGCTCGTAGGGTTGCAACGTCCGGGATGTTGACATGGTAGTCCAGTGGAAGCTCCCAGCCACCCTCTCGAACTTTATCCAGCGGGCCGGACGGGCTGCTCGCGGCCCCCACCGCTCAGGCATTGCAGTCCTGCTGGTCGAACCCTCGGCATTCGCTCAACTGGACCCAGGAAAACCGCGACCCAAGCGCACTCGGAAGACAAAGAAAGCAGCCACAGCCGCGATCGATGGTAGTCAGCCTGCAACTCAACAGCGCACCACCGCCCAGAAGAAAAGCGCGAAGGATTATGCTGTCGCGCATGGACTCCACCGCGGGACACACTCCGGGGCTCGCGACGCACCGCCCACGGGCATGGCACCAGCTCTGAACCCCGATGCTCCAGACGAAGGTCTTCTTGCCCTTGTCCAGAGTGTCCGGTGTCGCCGCCAGATCTGGATGGAGGTTTACGAGACGCAACATCTTGCACGTGCGTCACAATCTTCCATCTTCTCAATCTCTGTCTGTACTTACTGCACACTGCAGAATCTCCGTCCGTTCCGTGCTGCGATATCTGCGACCCCGCGCTCTTTGATTGTGCACGTCCAGGAGAGAAGCCTCAGAACAAGCAGCAGAAGCGATCCCGCAAGCGCGGTCAGCCCGCCGAGGAGTTCCGCCCGAGACTTGTCACCTGGCGGCAGGAGATGTTCTCGCGCGATCATGTGGGAGCTCAATTCGGCCCTGCGGGCATCCTCAGTGACTCCCACATCGAGCATCTCATTTCCATAGGCCCCGTCAACAAGAGCAAGCTGCACGCCATCCTCGGCACGACTTGGGTCTGGTGGGAGGACTACGGCGACAAGCTAGCCGCGTACATGGTAGGGTGGAATATTCCGTACACGCCCATCCCTCGGAAAGGTCGTACCACCCAGCCCCGGCCGCCACCACAACCACGGCCTGTCCGCAAGCCGCGCGACAAGCTGCACGACGGGCGCAGTGGCCTCTCGTCGGCTGATCTACCCGGTTCTGGCACGCTGCTTCCGGCGGCTCATGCGCCAGCTTCGTCAACGTTCTCATTCCCCTCCACGTCTCTTACGACGAGTTGGTACCTCGGTATGGCGCAGCGTCCGCCCACATCACTCACAGGTGCCTTCTCTACTAGTATGGCACAATTTAACCTCCCTCCACGCTAAACTCGACTTGATTGCACACTTTTGAGTAGTTGTCATGTATCAGGTAGTATCACGCTACCAGTTTGCATTGCTTCCAACCTCCTACATAGCAGAATGAGTGTACTGTGTTCGAGATTCCAAACAGCGAGCCCGAAATTACGCTAAGTCAATATTCGCACGGTGGGCGCTTCGAAAAAGTGCCAAACGTGCGCCCAATTTGCCCAGCCGTTTCGGTAACCCTCAACCTTGGGCGCTGGTACCGAAACGGGTGGGGACGAGCCTACGAGTCTACCGGTTTATCAGAGCTGAGAGGGCGCACCAGAGCCGTAGTCTGCAAGACGGACGGAGAGGTAGTCCAGCCTGTGTGGACTGCCGAGATTGCCGAGAGGTTGCGACTTGACGGGGGCGAAAGGCCCGGAGGAGTGAGTCTCTGCGGGATTCTGGGCAATATACTCGCCGATGCGGCGCGAGATGTCCAGATAGTCGCCTGAGGGGTCGAAGTCGACCATGACATTGTTCGCCTGCACATCTGAGTCCCGTCGGTGTAAGGATGAGACGGTGGAGCAGCGTGCGATGCATACCGCCATGTATAAAGTGAAGGTCCTCGTGAAGAAATCGCAGTGCGACCAGACATTGGCGGGTGATCTGCTTGACGGCCCCGAGCGGGAAGTTGAGCGGAAGCAGAGATAGCTGAAGCTCGCGTAGTGTTCCGGCGCACGGCCGCATTGCAATGCAAAGATGCACCGCAGGGATCGCGCTGTACGCAATGAACATTTCCCAGTCGATGGTACAGTGCTTGAGGGCCGGGTGCGAGTCATACTGGTCGTCTCCGATCTTCTTGAGGACCTCGACTTCGTAGCACTTGTCGGAGGGGCGCTCGGATGCCACGCCCAAGGAAGCGTTCTGCGTCATTACTTTCACGGCGGCGTAGACTTCCTGCTGCTCAGAGCTTTTGGGAGTGTCAGGCGGGAGAAACGTGGAATGCGCGAGTACTAGTACTTGCCAGTCTCGTGCAAGCCACACACTGGACGACCCGGCCCATCCGAGCTTGCGGACGATCTTGAAGTGCTCGCCGATAATCTCGCCGAGCTGCAGCGGGTAGTACCCGTAGCCCTCGTGTACTGTGTAGTGCAGAGGCTCTTCGGCGTCGGCGTCGGCTGGGTGGAGCTTCCGAGTCCATAGAGCCGTAAGTGCTGACATGGAGTAAGGTGTAAGTTTGCGTGTGAATGGGCACCGCGCATCGCCTTCAGAAATGCGCCCGTAGGCTATGGGCACCGCGCATCGCCTTCAGAAATGCGCCCGGAGGCTTCTTCTGCGCCCAGTCAGGCACCTGAGCGCAGAGTTCGACGTTTCCAAGTTGCTCGCGTGCGTCCTCAGAGCTACGAGCCGGCGCGCGAGAGCGGCGTTCGAGGTTGCCGGCCCAGGAGAGCATACCAGTGGATAGGGCGGCGAAAGGCTGGTGGTGGTGCCAGTCAATCACTCGGGTGAGACGACGTATGTTCCATATCGGATGCGGGACGATCGTTGCAGAGCGTCCATGTCCACTGCGCGTAGCCGGCCTACACAGAACCCTCCGCGACGCTAAAGCGCGGTGAATCGGGTGGCTAGTGCTCGGCCGTGTCGCGTCTGAGCAGCTCGGTGAGCGCGCGGACGTACTCGAGGTCGATCGAGTTGCCCGGGCCGTACACAGGGTCCCACTTGCGGTAGGCCTCGATGGCCCAGCGCCACTGCTACGAAGCACCCGTCAGCATCCTCCGTACACTGAGACGGGGTGCGCTCACGAGGTACTTTGTGAGCTCTTTATCTGTCGGGCGCACGCTCTTCCATTCACCTTTTGGGCCGCAGAATATGCGGTACGAGTCGAGGGCGTATGGGCCGCAGCCGGGGACGTGGGACACGGGGGTCGGAGGGTAGAGAACCGTCCTTACCCGGGCCTCGGAGAGAGCTGTCGTGTAGCCGCGCGAGGGCCGGGAGCGTGTGGGGACGGGCGGGTCGACGAGGAAGGTGCGGGAGATGTCGACGAGGCGCTGGGCGCGTTTCTCGCCAAAACCGAGGTCTCTGAGGAGTTCAAAGAGGAGGGAGAGCGGGGCTGTGTGGTGCGTCAATGGGACGGGGAGGGCGAGCTCGGAGGGAGCGTATGTACCTTGCGCGAGGGTTTCGGGGGTGGGCCATGTGCGGATGATGTCGAAGAAGACGGGGATGCTCTTCTTGCCGGCGGTCTTGTTGAGGAGGGTGACGGCGACGAGCAGCTTCCACGGGCTCTCGGAGACGTGTTCTGCAGGGTACAATTGGTCAACGACGTATTGCACACGAAGATAGGCGGACCTTGTATGAGAATCGGTTTCATGCAGTACAGGTCAGTCATTGCCGCGACGAAGTCCTCGTAAAAGGCACAGAATGCCGAGTCCGACTTCAATTTGTCGATGTCCAGTATGCGCGGGAAGAAGCGACTGTTGAGATCGCTCGGACCGGAGAAGTAGCGCGAGTCCATGTCTGCCTGCCCATCGCGGTCAGGGAGAGAGCGTGCGCAACTAACCCAGCCAGCTTGCAGGCAGGAGGCGGGCCGCGCGCGTGTGTTGCTTCCTCCGCACCGTCATCTCCTCGCTGTTCCGATCGCCCATGCCAACCTTGGATGCCTCACTCTCACAGGATCTGTGGGACAAGACATGGGGCAAACCCTGGCCTCATCGGTCCTCAGGAAAGCTCTCCATGGCAGAGCTCTCCCCGGACGAGGACGACGACAGCGACAGCACGCGGTCGTTCAGGCGTGCGGCGGCTTCGTTCCTTCGCTCCAGGACGTCCTCGTCATCCGCCCTGAATACATCTGGGTCCGGGAGACGATCGAGACGGGCTATCTGCGGGCAGACAACGCCATCGTCGTCACGGGTCATCCGGGCATCGGTTCGTAGAGGCGTATGTAGGAGCGGATTGTGCTCATGCGTGCACAGGTAAAACGACCTGGCTCCTGGAGCTGCTGCTGCATCGCCTCGAGCGGAAACGTCCTACTGCGATACACCTCTTTGGCGACAACTGCGTTACTTTCAACGACGAGGGCGCGACAGTAAGGGGTGCGCGGGACCGTGTACAGATGACAAAAGACTACTGGGCTCTCTCGGCTGCCAACGACACCATCAAGGAGCCGTGTCTGGCCTTCCGGGGATCACAGGCACGTATCATCCAGGCCTCGTCTCCGAGGCCAGACAGGTGGAAGGGGTGGCAGAAGTACCGCAGCGGAATGGTCCTCGTCTCAGACTTACCGCGCCCGCTCGAGATAGGGGCCATCGTGTACGTCTGTACTCCTCCCGCCAGTAGTGTTGCTTGCTCATTGCACATGCAGGAGGGAACTTGGGCTCGACGTGGCGGAGGCGTACCGTTACATTGACAAGTGGGGTCCGTGCACGCGAACGGTCCTCGCCCTCCTGCACGCACCCTCCGACGAGCGCGCCTCAATCGAGAAAGAATTGACCAAGACAGCCAAGACCGCGGCGAAGGCCATCTGCGCTGACCCCGCCGCATACGCATATCCTGAGAGACAGAGGATACCGAGTGTCGGGTTCGCCATCCTCTTCATGTCCCCTCGTCGGCCGCTGGACCCGGATACTGCGCTGGTCGCTACTTCGGGCCAGTCGATTTCCCAGATCCCTACCCCGCATCTCGCCGAGATCCTGCACCATGAGCGACAGTCGCTCGCAAAGAACAGCTAGTAGACACGGGCTCTTTACACGCTTTGACGAGAGCTGCTCCTGCCTGGGACTTGGAGCAACACACGCACGGCTACTCGAGTCAGGCCCTCACCATCTTGCGTGACTCGGTTCCTGAACACGACTCGGCGACGATGCAGCCGTCGCGACGGATGCTCGCGGGCACGGTGAGGGCACTGAAATGATGCAGGCAGTATCTGTCCTTCCTTCGGAAGACCTAGGCGAAGAGGTTCGCGAGAGAGATGAAGGACTTGGGCACTCTCGAGCGAGGCAAGAAGGAGCAGTGGTCACTTGGGGGTGCGTGCTTCTGTCGCATCCGAAGCCGGTGACACTGTAAATCGTGTATGTACGTAGTGTTCGTGTAGTATGTGTTCGCGCAACCCTAACCCGAGTGGGCGTGCCGGGGGAGCGCGTCATGTCGCGTCGGGCTGGCTTCCTCTGCGCCGCCATGTCCTCGCTGCCCTCGCCTTAGACTGCTGCTCTCGTTCTCCCTGGGGCTCTCCTCGCTCTCGCTCTCGTTGCCCGCCATGTTGGCCAGACACTGTCAGCCACGCGCCCGCCCCGCTCCCAGGTCTGCGCACCCCGGCTGGGGCCCCACGATACCCCGCACGGTCTCTATCTCTGCTCGCACCTTTGCATCCAGCACCGCCGCACCTACTCGCCGCCCACCAAGATTGCAGAAGTACCTCCGTCGAACGCTTCTCACTCTCTTCGGGATAGGCGTCGCGTATGTCGTCGACCGCGAGCTGCATGCCTCAGCGATCAATCGTAATATCCGCACAGCGTGGACGGTGAGTACTCGTCAGCACTTTGCTCTCTCTGGTCCTTGTCGTGCGCCCATCTCCAATCTCCGAAAAGCGCTGTGAGCGCATTTGTCACCTCCCCGAGGCATTTGCCCGCGACCTCTCAGGCTGCTTGTGTCAAGTCAGAAGGCCTCCCCCACGTTCCGAATGTCTCCTTCATGTGCTCACCCCCGCTTTGCGCTCCCGCATGCTCGCAACCCGGCATGCATGACGTCATCATACACAACTTACACGCCGAGTACTGGCAGACGAGACTGCTGCAAGTCTGAAGTGAAAGCCTAGCCGATTGTTCCTTCCTGACTTCCTCTCTCACTCCCCCGGTGCGTACAGCAGGAGCCTTGACAGCTTGCTACGCAGATGCACTAGCAGGATCCCCAGGTCCCGTTTGTGAGGCGCCGCAATGCAGCCCTGCGCAAGAGATCCCGTTCTTGGAGCCCTTGCTAGGAGTGGAAGTGGAAGTGCGCCCGCCCTCGACGGTGGCCACTTCTACTCCCCCTTCACTCTAGTCTTGCCGGCCAGACGTTAAAGGCGCGGTTCTGCCTCGTCCAAACCGGGGAGGAGAACAGGACAGAGGACGGGACAGAATCATGCGTACAACGTCTGGTGAGTGTTGTATAGGCGGATGTGGGGTTCCGTCACACTCGGCCTTGTGGTGCCCATTCACCTCTCTTCTCTGCGACGTCTTCCCCGCCATGGCCGGATTCGGAAGCTGCTTGCCCTGCCTTAATGCATCCCATCTGTTGACATTTCTTATCTATAAATATGGCACAATGCGAGTATGGTGCCACGAGTGCATATATGCGCTGCTGTTGTTGAAGCCCGGCTTGATCCCCTTCGAATGAACGGTGGAACGCATTGCATCACCGCGACTCGAATCAGAGAACGCGACAGACTTGGAGTCCCGTAGTGACATTCGTGATGGAAGTCACTACCCCACACCCGTCTATACCAATCTCACCAGACGGTTCGGGCCGGGTTGTGTTGTGGAGGTGTGTCGTCCGTTCTCCTTCCTCTTTTGTCCGCGCCCTAACCTACCTTCACTCGCCTCAGTACATCAGCGTCCAGCGCGAGCAAGTACGCAGAGCGTATACATTCTTGGCTTTAGAGACATGTCGCACCAGGAGGTCCACTGCGGCTCTGGTCCGCACATGAGCGGGGAACCCACCACTATATTCGTCACGGCCCGAGCTGACATCCGCTATCTGCAGTGTGCCGTGATTGCCATAGACTACAAGCTCAACTTCACACACGAGAACGCGGACGGCATCCCGGCCCTGCAAGAGCGCGTTGCACAACGCGTGTATGACCTCCTCACCTCCAACGGCGGTCTCTACATCAAGATTGGTACGTGTTTGTAGTCCGCGTCGCCGGCCTCTCACTCAGTCATGACTAGGCCAGGCGTTCGCGAACAACGCGGCACTGCTGCCCCGGCCCATGCAGGAGAAGTTCGCCAAGCTGTTCGACGACGCCCCGCAGGTCCCGTACTCGACCGTGGAGCGCGTCTTCAAGGCCGAGTTCGGACGTCCGCCCGCGGGGCCTGACGGCGTCTTTGAGATCTTCGAGGAGCAGGCGGCCGCGAGCGCAAGCATCGCGCAGGTGCATCGGGCAAAGCTCAAGACCGGCGAGTGGGTCGCTGTCAAGATCCAGAAGCCCGACGTGAGCAAGCAGGTCGAGTGGGACCTTGGCGCGTTCCGCGCCGTCATGTGGATATACGAGCACTGGCTGTTCCACCTCCCGGTCTGCTTCGCCGTTGGTGCGTGCGTCTCTCACGCGAAGCTGCGTGTGCTCACCTCCCGCAGACTTCATCAACGACCATCTGCGCCGCGAACTAGACTTTGAGTCGGAGGCACGCAACGCGGTGCGCACGGCCGAGTTCGTCGCGAAGGAACCGCGCCTCGTGGACCGCGTGTACATCCCCAAGGTGTACCCCGAGCTGTCGACGAAGAAGGTCATGGTCGCGGAGTGGATCGACGGCGTGCGGCTCAGCGACCGGCGCGGGATCGCGCGGCTGATGGGCGACGACGCCTCCGCCGAGCCCCGTGCTCCGTCGCCCGCCGACCGCTTCCCGACACTCAAGGGCGGGTCGAAGTGGGTGATGCAGACGATGGTGGACCTGTTCAGTGCGCAGATCTTCGACTGGAGCTGGGTGCACT
>WJSG01010847.1:0-10441 GCA_016618145.1 Sanghuangporus lonicericola | reverse complement strand
TTGTTCGCCCTCTTTGTATTTCTGATAGCTTTCGCTTGAACGACGCAGATTGTATCTGTTCCGTCCCGTGCGTGCCTAAAGAGTGTCCCTCTTACACGTCTCTGGACTCACCGTTAACACCTTCGTTTAGCAGTTCTCGTCGCAAAGGTCCGAAGCTGTGTTGGAGGGTACTTACAGGTAGACGGAGAGTAGTGGGACGGGACGCGGGCGTACTGAAGAAGTCGTGGTAGCACTTGGGGCCGTATTCAGCCAGGGGAGCGGACGCGGCGCGGGAGTTCGGGTGGGAGGGACGCGAGCGGGCGTGGACGTGCGGGACGGAGCAGGGGAGGGAGAGCGTGCCGCATATGTGTAGGACGTACCGTGTGCGCACACAGGACCGCGAGAAGCGAATAGAGACTCACGTATGGGACTGGCGTGGGGTGCGACGTCTGGGTGTATGCGCCCTGGAGGGTCGCTGGAAAGCGCGTCGCGGAGGTCTATAGAGGTGCAGATGGAGTTGTCAGCCAGCTGCGTGCACGACGCGCGACGTGCTGCACAGGAGAGACAGCGGCGGCGGTGCGCGTGAGGTGCATGGACATCTGCTCGCACTGGAGGCAAGGGCGGGTGGGCAGGCGAGGACGAGCAGACGCCGGCGTCATACACTCAGGTCATGACGACTGGCGACGCTTTTCGAACTCCACTGCTGCGCCACCAGCTCCACGGCCCGAGCTCAAGCTGGATCCTGACACCTGCCTCGACATACCTGCGACATACCTGAACATCAACAAGGCGTCGAAGTCGACATGACTATGCGGACAGACCTCCAGGGAGCGCCGGATGCTGCGGCCGTCTTGTTCTTGCTTCTTGTGATGCGATTTATCTGAGTTCGTGCCACTCGCCCTCCTCTCGCTACTTATCACCCATCCTACTGCTCGCTGCTCGACCTCGTCGCCATGATCATCGAGGTGGACGATCGCGCAACGTCCGAGAACCCGCGCAAACGCGTCAAGCTCGAAGAGCCCGACCGCGACGACAAGCCGTTCCAGGATCATCCGACGCTCTACATCGAGGACGGCAATGTCATCCTGCGCACGGGCGGGACGCTCTTCTGCGTGCACAAGTCGCTCCTCTCGAAGCATTCCCTGGTCTTCAGGGAGCTGTTCCAGCGGGACGCCAAACGCTTCCGCGGGCTGGCGCACTACACGATGGAGGAGACACGGGAGGACCTGGAGGTGCTGCTGAACGTGATATACGATGGCTTGTGAGTACTCGGCTCTCGATATGCTTGTTCTCGCTGTTCGATCGCGCTGACAGGCCGCAGGCATATCGATGTCAAAGACTTCACGGTAGAAACCTTCCCTACCCTCGCCACCGTTCTCCGCATGGCATCAAAGTACAAGATCGAGCGACCGTGCCAGGCAATTGTCGCGCGCATCCGCCAACAGTGGCCTGCCAGCCTCGCCGACCACGATGCGCTAGTGGCGCAGGTTCGCGCTCCCGTGGCACAACAGCTTGGGGCCGACGACAAGGGCAAAGCTCGGGACGCAGGACCTCTGAACGCGAACATGAACGCCAACCCTCTTGCGGACATCAACGCTGCCGCGGCAGACTACTTTCGGCAGCAGGCAATGCGACCGAGTGGCGGACCACAGCTCCCTGCCTCGTACGCTCGTGACGGACCTATCATGATCAACCCTTCGAGGCGGCGCATGGCTGTTCCAGCCCACATCCAACCCCTTGCTCCACCTCCGAACATGGCGCAAACTGTGAACTATGGTGCTCACTTTCTCCCGATGGGAATGGGGCCTCCTGCCGCCGCACACGCTGAGCGGAACGACGCAGCGCAAGACCCGATCCCCGGGCCGTCGAACGCCAAGCCTGCCGCCCCAGCTGTCGGTCCCGCCCCTGCCCAAGCCCCCGCTACCCCCGCCGCCGCCGCCGCCGCCGCCCCTGCGCCTCCTGCAGAGAAGGAGGACCTCATCATCCACCCCGCGAGCGTCATCGCCGTCCTCCGCGAGTGCGGCTACAGCGACGCCGCGCTCTTCTCCCCGCTCTTCTACGCCCTCAGCCGCACGACGGCGCAGTTCGGCGGCGGCGCGCTCGGGCACCACCTCGCGCCGCTCTCCGCCGCGGACATGGAGCGCTTCATCGTCGGGATCGAGCGGCTGCGCGCGCGCCACAACGCGCTCGTCGTCTCCACGCCCTCGTTCGACTCTGTGCGCACCCCGGGCGGGGCGATGCACTTCTGCCGGGAGGGCGCGCGCGAGCTGTGGACGGGCGTGGTGTACACGCTGCTGGTCACGAACGAGCAGCACGCGCACGAGCCGGTCGAGGAGTGGCAGGATATGGTGGCGGGCGTGAGCGCGTGGCGACGATCCAGACGTACAGAGAATATATTTTGTGCCGAATATGCCGCTGGACGCGAGACCGAGAACAGCGGAGTGCGGAGGCGGCGGGTAGCCCCGTGTTGTGGTTAGGCCGAGGCGCGTCCGACGCAGAAGCACGCACGAGACCACTCTGGGCAGGCGAGAATTACCGTCCACGGTAGGATTCCAGACCTTACGACATATTCTGGGATACAGGGTGCAGGAGGTGCGTCTCAAATTGATATAACAGAATGTGCTGTACTCGCCGTTCTGCGGCGACTGGGAGGGTCGTGTGCGCGAAGTTGGCCAGCAGGGAATCGCTGGAAAACCGGGGCTGAATTGGTATGTACGAATCGCTGCTATTTACGGGAGGGTGTGTACGGTGTGCCAGGCCAGTGCGGGGACGAGGAGGCGTTGAACTCGTGAAGCAGGAGGGCAGCGGGAGGGGAGGGGACGAGCGCTAGAGCGTACAGAACAAGGACGGGCGGGCTGCAGCAGAGAACGTGCCCTGAGGCGAAGAACCGTGGCGCGCGTTCGAGCTTCATACGCTCGGATCAACAGCCGAAACCAGCGCGTTGTCGCTGCGTGCGAGGTCCTTTCGTGCCGCGAGTAACCCCCGACGCCCATCGCCGAATATGGACAATGTAGATACGAACTGACGGCACAGCACAGCCGCAGGACCTCTCTTCGACCACCACGATCGCGCCCGAGCGCACAAGCTGCGAAAGATCGGATTCCAAGCTATCTACGACATGAGTTTACGGACTAACTATCTAGGACATAGTTCTACAGACTACAACCCGGACATAGGCTCGTGCTCGCGGTCTCGAGCTCGCCTCACTCGTCAATTCGCCCGCCGTCAGTCGACTACGGCTATAGGATCCCAAGCGGCACATCCCCCGGGGAAACTCAAGGGATCTGGAGGGCGAAGAAGTGGTTGCACTGAAGCTCACCTACTCAGCTGCAGTGCGCGACGCGCAAGGCAGTAAGTTTCTCGTCCCGGTGTCGCATGAAGTGCTTGATCCGATGGACTCACCTTCAGCACATTTGCCATGGTGTTCAGCCTCCAATATGCCGCTTATATCGTGGATTGAACGAACGCGATGCCGGCGGGAAGGCCGCCGGGAACCTCACGGTCGTGTCCGATTGCGACCATCCGAGTCGAGCTTGCCCGGTGCGTCATACGGTCTTGTGCAGCGTTTCGATTGTACTCACCTGCTACCGCGGTCTTGACAACAGCAGCGGCCGCCTTGCGTCGGGCCTTCGGCGGGTCCTGCTGCGGCTTTTGAACGGGCGGTTTGCTGGCCAGCGAAGAGCTTGCAGCGCGGACGACATCGCAAGCTGGGAGAGCATGAGTGGAGCGTGCAGAGGATGATGGCGGGAGGTGAGAAGTGCCGGCAGAACGCCCGGGTGATGGCAGACTCGGACGAGACACAGGAATGTTCAAGCGGCATTGGTAAGCCGATCCTGACCCCGGAGGCGTCAGGCGTGGGCTCGAGGATCGCTTACCAGTTCCTCGCAGGGAAGCTGCAGCTGCCATCGTCTCGGAGACGCGAATAGTGGGTGCATCTCAGTGCTCGCGGCGCAATTGGTGGTCGGACGTCATGTCCAGGTGCGTAGCAGCGTAATGCTTATCCGGGCTTCGCGTCCCTCGCCTGCATCATTCTCACGACCGTCCTACAGATGCTGTAGACCGGGTCCCCGCACACGGGGACAGCCCCGGTTCTCATACTCCCAGAATGCGAAGCCGCAGCTCTGCCCTGTGATACACGCCGCTATGCAGAGGCAAGAGGACGGCAGACTCGGGGGAGAGTCAGGAACGTTCGAGCGACACCAGTAAGCCGGCGTGAAGTTGCGCCGTGTAATGGATCTATGCAGCATCGGTGCGCTGGAAGACCCTCAAGCTACTCGCCTCCGTGATGGCCTGCGTACCTGGGCATACCAGCGTCCTGTAAGCAATTGTCGCGCTCCCGCTGGTCCGTCCTCGGCTCAGCTCTTGTTCACAGGCCGGTCACGGCGAATATGTTCAAGTACGTTTGTTTCTCTATCGCGCCCGACGCCGTCTCTTTCTGAGTCGTTCCGATACAGTACTTACTGCAGGATCAGTCTGCAGCGTTCTCGAGCGAATGAAGAGCCGCAGCTTGGAGCCTCATGCACAGCAAGTCATCGCCGCAGACAGGTCTGAAGTTGCGCAACTCGGCCGATCTAACGGAAGTAAGCAGCGGGGTCGGAGGGCTGGGAGACGTTCCTGTACCGTGAGCAATTGCCACGCTCGCGCTGTCTTTCCTCGGCTCAACTCACTCTCTCAGGCCAGTCACGATAAAGATGCCCAAGTATGTATGCATTTCTATCGCGCGGTCCTATGATCGTGCTAATTGTGAGCTGCGACGGTACCGTACTGTCTGCACAATGCGGTTACAGCCCGTTCAGAAGAGCCGTGAACCTCGTGGGAACACAGAAAGTTGTTTCTGGTACCAAATTCGATGCTAGAGGGCCGCATACGAGACACCGGCCTTGGTCTGCGCAACCAAACATGTCTAGGGCCGATGACCAGCCCGGAGCCGGTGTTCTGCGCTCGAACGTCACTCATTACAGGCGGCCAACAACTACTGAAGGTACGTCTGTATTCAGAGGATTCTCGGGCACGGCCGGCCGCCGTGCGCGGTGAAGTGCTGCCACCTTTCGGGACAAAGCAGTTGAGGTATGTTCCCGTACCAATCAAACTTCGAGCTGATCTATGCGCGTGCAGCCTCCAGGTGATCTGCATGCTCAAGCCTCACGGACACGTCCTGCGCAGCGGCTGGAGCCTGGGATGGCCTGTCCTGTTCGGGCATGCGTTGCAGTTTCGACATAGCTGATCACGCTCCCGGACGACTCGGAAGTCTCCCAGCTGACAATCTAGTACTAGTAGTAGCTCACCGCGGGTGTCGTCCCTTTCGCATCTCACGACCGTCAAGTCATACTTCGGCACGCAGCACCCAGTCATTTATAGAAGGCTCACACGTCCGCACGAGCAATGTCACGGACCGTTCATGCTGGTGAGTAAACCAGGCATAGATTGCGCGTATCACAAGGGAAATTCCGCTTACACACTGCCATTCAAAGTACCGAATCCAGATGTTCGCAACCGGACGCATGTCAAGCACTGCAACGGTCGCCCATTCCTGTATGTATACAAGTTCATATATGAACAGCAGCTATTCGCGTTGGCATGCGGCCCGAGTTGAAACTTGACTGACTTCGTCGCTGCTCGCAGATAATCCGGCTTTGGCCAGACTTTCGGGCGATCCTCCGCTCGAGCTCACTGTGAAGCACTGGACGGCGAGTCCTGAGTTTGACAGTATCTGGCGAGTATTCTCCGCTGCTAAACAGCTGACGGGAGGAGTTCTGGCGACACAGAGACGGTGCAAGTGACGTCGCTGTCCTGTTCCATCACTGGATCCTTGGCGCAAGCGAACAGCGAACAGTCCTTCTCAGTGAGCACGTTCACGGTCCGCTTTATAGGGCTACGCCGCACGCCAATCATTTCAATAGATGTACGACAGGTCTGGGACGCTACCGCAAACGGTCTCGCCGATCGTTTTGTCTGTACAGAGGCCCTCTAGAGATGCGAGGGCCAGGGTCCAATTCCTGCGATTGCCCGCGCTATCAGGACAGGCCGCCGCTCTCTGCGTCATCTCTCATGACCTATGGCATGCTCTCTAGCATTCGGTACCCCAGAGGGATCGTCCGGCCTCGCAGGGGTGCGCTCACAGTACGCTGTCGTCGTCTCCAGGCTCGCAAAGCGACAGCCGTGTAACTCAGGGAATCCAGGCGCGAACAGGCAGAACTCGGGAGAGCGAATGGATGAGCTCGAATCCTGCAGATGCGCTGAGCATCGCGCCTCAGCTGACGTCGGATACCCCACCTCGCCACGTCCTACGGGAGTCCGGACGCTACTTACGCAGTACTGCATCAAGGTTCTGAACTGGCACGGCGCGCTCACGGTGCGTATGGTCTCTCGTCGGGCAGCTCATGCGTCTCACACAACCTCACAGGTTCGACACGCATGCTCGCAGCCCTCCGCGCTGCTTGAGCCTGCCCGGTACGCTGTCTACACATGTCCGTACAGTTCACGATCCATATCATTTCACACGTCTCGCATTCCTTGGAAGTCCACACCGGCTACATGTCTGCCATCGAAGACGTCTCCCAGTAAGTACCTCGCGTTTCTGCAGCTCGATCATGCCTCGGGGCTTCTTGCGGTGCTCAGTGGCTGCCGGCCGCTGAGATCTCCGGCTCGATGATGGGAACTCGAGTCTCGACATCGCAGCCTATGTCGCCGTCTCGCCTCTGAGAGCAGTATCTCCAGCGCAGCACCCTATCCGACGAACACTGTAGGCGGTGACTCCCTGCTCGCTCATGAGCCATGCAGCTGGGAGTAACCGGTTCTTTCAAGCTTGAACTTGATCATTGCGTCCTCGACAGATCCCGGAAACCGCTCGACCAAGCGTGAACACGGACAGCAGGCCATGCTCAGGCTGTTCGGTCCGTGGCATACGTCCCTCCAGACCCAGAGCGGTCAGCGCGAATCCGAACATTGATGCTGTCAGAATCGGATTCGGAAGTGCGGCAGTAACCACACGGTCGCCACAGCGCCGTTCGGCAGCCTGTTCTGTTCGGGCTGACTTCTGTATGATAGCTCGCACACGAGACTCGCAACGATCCTCCCCAGGGACTCGCACCTGCCATCCTGGCGTGCCCACGCGAACACCGAGTCTGCGCTCTACAATTTCGATCACAGCAACAGACTAAGTACTGCTGCTACGACGTACGCTGCCGCAATACTTAGACGAGCCCGCGCAAATAAATGCATGCTCTTCAGGCCGAAAGCGACTGGATGCAGCACATGTACACCCATCCTCCAGCCGAATATCGCACGATGTCATCGCCAATCCATTCTTCACGCCTACCAGACTCCAGACTCCAGTTCGAATCTCCCGGCCATCACGGGGCTCTCGTCAAGCTCACACTCTGACTCTGAGCTTCGAGGGCAAAGCCTATAATCCCGTGCATCTCGCCGACGAGCTGACATCCTCAAGTACATACGCTCTTGCAGGACACAACCGCAAGTCTCTGGACGAGCTCAGCACGGCAGCCAATCGCGCGGAACTTCTTGAGGCACACACAGCCCACGCCGCACGCGGCACGCTCTGATCGGTACAAAAGATCGCCAAATGTCATTCAAGGCACCTGCAAGGACGGACGCAAACAGGGCCGCAAATCGGCGCACGATCCCCGCCTCCGAGTCTGCAGCAAGTCCGGTACGTCCGCGACTCGTCACTCCGCCCCAACGCCGCGTGGTTAAGTGCGTGTCGGCCCGACGCGCAGGACGCGAGCACCGGCTCACCGCCGAGGTCGCCGTCCCCAAATGCAGCAGCGATCGTGCAATATTCTTGACGTCGCATCGCTGCGTGCGGCCAGGTCCGAGACTCGAGTCAGCGCGAGTCCGAGCGGGAGCCGGGAGGGTGCCTAAATAAGCTGGGTGAGCCACTCGGGCGGAAGGACAAGGACGCACCTCTGCACCTCTCCCTTTCTCCGCTCTCCCATCCCTCTGCCTGACAGCACACGTCGTCTCCTCTCTCGCTCGCGGCACCTCCCCGTTGCTGTGGCCGTCCCCGGGGACGGTCTGCTGCCCTCTGTCGGTCGCCCGCGCACAGGTACGAACCTTCGCTGCGACGTGTATGACACTAGAACTTAGCTGACCACTGGCGATCGCAGAGCCCGCCGGACGTGCAGAAGAGCATCGCGCTGTTCGACGCTGATGGTGAGCGGCGGCTGCACATACTCCCGCATTGCACTGACGGCCAGCAAGGACACGCAGGGAGGTATTGGTCGGCTTCGGGTGCGGTGAGTCGGCCTTGGTGCCGTCGCAGTACGGATAGCGGACGATGGGTGGTAGCCCGGGCATTTTGAGATGGCCTGCGATGGAACGGGGGTCGTAGCATAGACGTAGTCGTAATGTTGGCTTGCTAGTCCCGCGTCGCTGCAGTAGCCCGGACTTGCAGCGTCGTTCCCGGCGGTCCCATGACGCGTGTCTATCGCCGAGTTATTCCTACTGGAAAACGCTGCAGAAACAGCGAGTGAATTCTGGTGAGCACGGTGATCATGCCTCGCAGACATGATCGACTTACTGACGCTGGCTTGCAGCCTCGCCGCTCCGGAGTTGGCTATATGCAAAGTACAGTGAGTACGGCGTGTCCGCTCCTTCACCCGGTATACTCGCTCACCTGGAAGACACGTACCTAGGCCCGAGACGCACGCACAGGTGTGCGTACGGTTTTCCGAAGGCAGCTGTGATCGCTGACCCGGAGGGCAGGACGACTGCAGCGGCTCCGACGCGCGCGATCTGACACGGTGAGCACTCGAGCGCATCGTCCCTGGACTCACCGTTGAAACGTTCGTGTAGCAGTTCTCGTCGCAAAGATCTGAAGCTGTGTTGGAGGGTACTTACAGAGGGACTGTAGTCGGAAAGTAGCGGGACGGGACGCGGGGGTACTGGAGAAGTCATNGGTGGGAGGGACGGGAGCGGGCGTGGATGTGCGGGACGGAGCGGGAGAGGGAGAGCGTGCCGCATATGTGTAGGACGTACCGTGTGCGCACACAGGACATGCGAGCAGCGAATGGAGACTCACGTATGACTGGCGTGGGGTGCGACGTCTGGGTGTATGCGCCCTGGAGGGCCGCTGGAAAGCGCGTCGCGGAGGACTATAGAGGTGCAGATGGAGTTGTCAGCCAGCTGCGTGCACGACGCGCGACGTGCTGCACAGGAGAGACGGCGGCGGCGGTGCGCGTGAGGTGCACGGACATCTGCTCGGACTGGAGGCAATGGCGGGTGGGCAGGCGAGGGCAGGCGAAGACGAGCAGACGCCGGCGTCATACACTCAGGTCATGACGCCTGGCGACGCTTTTCGAACTCCACTGCTTCGCCACCAGCTCCACGGCCCGAGCTCAAGCAGGATCCTGACACCTGCCTCGACATACCTGCGACATACCTGAACATCAACAAGGCGTCGAAGTCGACATGACTACGCAGACAGACCTCCAGGAGCGCCGGACGCTGCGGCCGTCTTGTTCTTGCTTCTTGTGATGCGATTTGTTTGAGCCCGTGCCACTCGCTCTCCTCTCACTACTCATCATCCATCCTACTGCTCGCTGCTCGACCTCATCGCCATGATCATCGAGGTGGACGATCGCGCAACGTCCGAGAATCCGCGCAAACGCGTCAAGCTCGAAGAGCCCGACCGCGACGAGAAGCCGTTCCAGGATCATCCGACGCTCTACATCGAGGACGGCAATGTCATCTTGCGCACGGGCGGGACGCTCTTCTGCGTGCACAAGTCGCTCCTCTCGAAGCATTCCCCGGTCTTCAGGGAGCTCTTCCAGCGGGACGCCGAACGCTTCCGCGGGCTGGCGCACTATACCATGGAGGAGACACGGGAGGACCTGGAGGTGCTGCTGAACGTGATATACGACGGCTTGTGAGTACTCTATACCATTGCTCTTGAGCATACTCTCTCGTTCCTCCCATCTATGTCTTGCGACGAGTGGCTCCATCTGCGGGCGGCAATGCCACCCAAGTACGCAGGCGGTTATTTGGGGCTACTACAGCTATTTCCAAACAAGTGGCCGGGCGCCATTCACGCACTGCACTTTTGACGCAAGAAATTCGAAAAATGCGTGATATCGTGGTGCCCTCTCGGGCGTGCGGAGGTGAACCTGTGAGTATAAAAGAGGTCTGAGAGGCTCAGCAAGTGCTTGAAATGAGAATTTGGCAGGGAGAGACTGCTCTGAAGGGACAAGGAGGCGGCCATCGCATCCAGCGCCTATGGTGCCCAGTGACGAGGATCGTATGGGGCGAGAGATATCCTGTCTGAAGCCTCTACAGCCCGCAGATAGATGAAAGGCGCTATATGTGTGGAAATGGGGGTCACAAATGGGGTGAAAGGTAGAGGAAATCTCGCGTGAGATACATTCGGAATGATTCATGACCTGGCGCATGAAGCTTGCCGATGCGCACTCCCATGACACCCCCTCAGTCTCAGAACGTCCCTGGA
>WJSG01010841.1:0-10444 GCA_016618145.1 Sanghuangporus lonicericola | reverse complement strand
AGCGGCTGGTCGGGACGGTTGATGATGTACTACCAAGACCGGAATCGCCACCGTGAGGTTCCCTATGTAGTACACGTACTAAGTACGAAACGTCCGCACGGAGCGATAGATAATGCTTACTGTCTGTTTGAGATTCGATGCATCGTTGGCTCTGCGATCCCTTGCGAGCGCCCAATCCGAAAGCAGTCCCTGCCAGCAGACGACGTACTTCTTCTCGCCGCCGCCTTCACCCGTATAGTCGTCAGGTACTAGCAGCTCTCTCACGCGGGGAATCGCCAATAAGTTGCCAAAGCTGACATCCCTGTGGATGAGATTGCAATTCTCGTAAGCGGTCTCGTGCGCTACGATATGTTAGCACATCTNCGTAAGCGGTCTCGTGCGCTACGATATGTTAGCACATCTGTCTCAAGGCAGGACGAGATGTCCACATACCCACGATGCAGTCAACAACGAGGCTCACGAGCTGCTGGTGCAATGTCTCGCCTTCTGGCTTGAAGTCGGCGCTCAGTGACCTCCAGGTGTCCTTGAGGAATACGAAGTGTTGTGTCTCCCACTCGAGGGCGACGTACCCGCGCGCATTCCCACGGGGAAGGGAGCCGAGGACGCCAAAGAGGACAAGAAGGACGATTTGGACGGTCAAGCGGAAAATTTGAGACTGTCCTCCGTCGTTCGGGTGTATACCATTGACATGCACTCCAGGGCCATTTCGGCGGTGGTCCGATCAAACTGAACACAGGTGCTCTGAGTTAACACAGGTGCTCTGAGTTAACAATCCACAACCCCCAAAACAGCACAGTACTCACCTTCTGTGCCGGCATCGGGGCCGAGCGCATAACCTCCGGCGGACAACCCCGACACAAATGCCCCTCCTGGCCCTCCGGCACCCCGTCCACCCCGTCCAGCCGCGCCCTAAGGATCGCATCCTCGTCCCCCAGCAATTCGTCCGCGTCCACCGGGGCAGCCGGATCCCACGTGAACGTCGGCATCCAGCGCCCGTTGGAACCCTTCGCATACGGGAATGAGCGTGACTCCGGCAACCGGACGACAGACCTATCTGGCCAGTCATGATCTTGGCTTCCTGCGCGGGCGGCGTCGTCCGGGAGGTCCAAAGCACCCGCGACGATCGTTTTCAGTGCTGGACCTGCATTGTCGGTTGTATCATACAAGAGCTCTTCGGAAATCGACGGGACCGTGACGAGCCTCCGGAAGCGGTCCTTCCAGCCGTCGTAGTCCGGGTCCTCGGCGTACGCCAGCCCGCGCGCGTAGTCGACGAACTCCCCGAACACCGCTACCCCTCCGTCTCCGAGTCCCGCGAGCCGTGCCCCAGTCCACTGCTTCTTGCGCGAGAAGACCACAACGCGCTCGCGTTGGGAAGACAGTCGAGAGTCGCCATCGCAAGTGTCCCAGGGTAGGCGGCCGGCCATGAGCGACAGGAGGGTGTACGACAGGGACTCGATATCGTCTCTGCGCGACGGTGCTGTCGGAAATGTCTTCAATGAGCTTGCCGCAGCAGATGACGAGTGAGATAACCACTGACAGTGGTGGAGATGGCTGTTCAGGCTCATATACTCGGACGTCCCTACCGAGTACGGCGTGCCCTTGTCCGGGAGATGTTCCAGCGTGACGGGGTCCCTGTACGGCCTGCAGATCCCAAAGTCAATGAGACGCACCCGGCCGTCCCCCTTCAAGCCGACCATGAGATTCGACGGTTTGATGTCGCAGTGGACGATGCCGCGCGAGTGGACGTGCTCGAGGCCGTCTAGCTATCAACGTCGCAATCAGACCCCATTCCTAGATGCATACTACCATGGGTCGAGGGTGCGGCACTCACCACTTGAACAGCAACCGCGACGAGGTTTCGCAGCGTCAGCTTTCCCTTGACGTCGCTGAACTCCGTGTCGAGCAGCTCGAGCGCGAGGTACTCGTAGAACTGGGACTTGCCCCACGCGTACACGTCCGGCATTGCGCTGTGACCTGCCATGCGACACGTCAGTCGACTGCTCACCGGTCGCCACGCGTAGTCGAACTCACCCTGAAGGAGGACGAGAGCACACGCTTCGTGCTGGAGCCGCGGGTGTTCGACGTGGTCCGTCACATGGCACTTCTTGACCGCCACGAGCTTGGGTGGATCGCGGTCGTCGAGTACGCGACCATGGTACACGCGTCCTGCATGGCGCGAAGAAGACGAGCGTGTGTTAGTTGATAATAAGTACTATGACGGAGATTCCACCTGGGAGAGGCTGACTTACCGAACCCGCCCGTTACCCACCTCTCTTTGTCAATAAATAAACGCATACGTGGAGCGAGTGTGGACGCCTCAGGTCGCAGGTACATAGTCTCCTTTCGAGCCAAAAATGCCTGCGGCGGAGTTACGTAAGATGACCTATCTTGGACATGACGTAAGGAGCAGGTGGTTTCTGGGAGGTTTCGTAGGGCGTGTCTATACAGGGTAACAATGTGAGGGTGCGCGAAGGAGGACGAGGAGAACGTACCTAGCTTTCTCATTCGAGTCCCAGTCCGTGCGAGTGCGAGTGCGGGAAGATTCCTGCTGCCAGTGCCGATAAATCTTCGTCGGCATCGAGTCAGGACCAGAAGCTCGTCGAGGCTACAGCGCAGTACTAGTACACGGCCAGGGACTGGGACATGGACAGGACGGGTAACACATTCGAGCGTGGGGAACGTACAGTGTACAGCATGCAGCATGCAGTACGTTCGAATCTCCGACGAGCGACCCAGCGTGTGCTGAACCGAAGCGCACGCCGCACGGCGATCCACTGGCAGGGAGTGTTCGAGCTGACGATGAATGACGGTGCTAGGTGGCGGATACCCGCGTAGAAAACAGCTCCGAGTCGAGGCCGACAGGGAGGACAATGAGGATGGTCAAGCGGAGGTCGAGCTTCCGTCGATGGTCAGAGTTGGACATCAGCGATCGGTACTCCGTAGTCGTAGCTCGGGTGCTCGGGACAGAGCGTGGTGCATGAGATAGCGATACGTCGGTGAGCCACAGGGTTGTTGAGCGATGGTGTGAACACTGAGGTCGGAGCTAGAAAGTGGTAAAAGCGGGCTCGGGTAAGTAGTGTGCTGCCGCGAGATCCTTGCGGTACTAAGTAGTGACAGAATGTAGCTTCCACGAACCTGAGGAGGCGGCCGTGCGTGTCTGCGCCGGTCTGTACTACGCACCATGGCCGAGGATGGAGCCTGAGAGCACGGTGTGGCAAGCGGGTTGGAGGGCACGTGCGGCTGAGGAACATTCGTCGTCCGAACTGGCAACTTCCCGGAGTGCTACAGGTTGGCACCTTTGCGCGAGTTTTGTCGGACAGTGGCTTGGTTTGCGCCTTAGACTCAGACTGGAGGACTGGTCCTGGGCTGTAGGAGCTTCTCCTGTTGCAGGGTTTGCTGCTCGACCTCGCACTGCTCCTGCCCCGACTTTGTATAGATTGTTCGTCTTACCGTTCGATGGGCCCAGACGACTCTCCTGCATAGGCGCCATCTAAGTAGGTTTCGTGGTAGACGCTTGTAACTTACATACAGCCTGCCGAAATATTACTCCTCCTCCTGCTCCTCCCGGACAGCTTGGTTGACTGACGAAGCACAGCGACACCAGGTTGTGCGACGTCGATGGTCATATGACGCAGTGCAGAGCTAAGAGCTTAGTTAAGCTGAGCATGCGGGTCTCGAGTGGAGGGGCATCTGACATATCGGAGCGCAACAGTCAGTGAGGATGGATCAATCCATAAATACCAACCTTACACGATGAGTCGTGATACATTAGCCAGTGCAAAGCACGCTAGTGTCAGCCGTGAATGCATCCAGGAGCTGATCTCGTACCCACCAATGCGGTGGTCGGGGTGCGATCCTACTGCGGATAGGTACGAGACCACCAGGAGCAAGTTTCAAGAGAAGGATGTTAGCGGCGGCATGTGGACGGCCGAGGTGCTGGAAGTTCGTCGGTCATGGCAGAGGTACATGCGTCACGGGGCTGTCGTAGACGAAGACATCAAAAGAAGCTGCGAGGCCGTTTTTCCGGACACCGTAACGTACGTACGTGGGTGCTGTGTACGGAGACATTGCGAAACAGAGCCCCGGCATGCACGCATGGCCGTTCCAGGCGGTATGTCTTCCGGCGAGAGTAGAAAGTGCGCCGTGCGCACAGTGGCGGCGGATCGTCTGGGAGATTCAAGGAAGTTACTTAGTACTAGTAGTCCAGAGGAAAACATAGGAAAACGTGGCGACGGAGGCAGAAGCGCGACCGAGAACGGAGATGGCCGCTGTTGCTATATATGGGACGAGCACGTTGCTAGGCACAGCATGGGCCGATCAGCCGCTGGAGCAGTGGATCTTGTTTTCGACCATCCATCAGCTCGGATGCGCGTCCATATATACACCCCCGCCGCGCGACGGGCTCTTCGGATTGCGCATGCTCGCCCCCCCTCCCTCCCTGTGAGCTGGTCCGCCCGCCTTCGACATGGACAAGATCGTTCCCCCGGGCACGAAGGTCGCCCTCGATGACACTCTTGGAGCCGCGTTTTTTGGGCATTTCTTTACGACTCTGTGAGTTTTCCCTTTCGCTTTTTCCAGCGACCTGCTCGGGCCCAAGAACAATTCCGTGGACGTCGCCGCCGTTTTCTTCTCTTCGCTGGTCTGTGCGGTCAAGATGATCTTTGTGGCGAGGCTTGCGATGAATCTATATGGTCTGCACAGTACCGTTGGGTCTCGAAGTTACTTCTGCCTAGGTTTCTGGGTCGGATAGGCGGCTGCGCCTCTCTCGGAGTCTCCCTGCGTCTGAGTCATGGCGTAGCGTCTGCTGCTGACTACGGCCTTGTCTCAGACGTCATTCTGAGCCTGTTCCTCGTTCGCAAGCAAGCCCAGTTCGCTTCGCCTGCTCCCTTCGCCGTGTCAGACTGTTGCGACTTGCCGCGCCAACGAGATTCTCCTGCCGGATCTGCTCAGCCGGCTATCGCGACGTCTGGCTGTTCCGAGTCCTCGCCCTGCGTTAGAGAGCAACCGAGCATGCATAGGATGAATGTGATCATACCTCCCGATGCGATATCAGGTACTTCCCGCATGCTCCACAACGCCGATGCGTCTCGTATTGTCGTGGTTAGCATCGCCAGCCAGACGTTAGAGGTGCGGTTCTGTCTCGTCCCAATCGGGCACGAAAACGGAACGGAGACGAGACAGAGCCATGCCTATAACGTCTGGTGAGTTTGAGTATAGGCGACTGTGGGATTCTTTATACTGGGCGTCGTATCGCCCACACGCCCCGCTTGACAGCGCGATGTCTTCGCCGCCATGCACGGGTATGGAAGCTGGTCGCCCTGGCCTCCGTTACCAATCTCCAACGCGCTGTCTGGTCTGTTGACCTCTCCTTATCGAACATATGGAAACACGGCCAGAACTCAAGTATGGCTCGATGGGTGCATGTATGCGCCACCGCTGTCCAAGGCTCATTCCCTTCGAGCGAACGGGGGGACACATCGCATCGCCGCGGCTCATATCAGAGGACGCGGCAAAGGTCGCGTACCGGCATAGAGGGCAATTGCGCATGGGTCCGAGGAAACCAGATCGTGCCATGCGCACTACGATGCTAGATTCCTCCGCAATGATACACAGCGAACTGCTTGCAGATGCTAATGCCGACGCGATCGCAAGCCGTCTCTTCTCGCGGACAGCTCCAGCACTCCCGCGGCCTCCCGGGCTTCGCAGTGTGATGCTGACCTCTCCTCCGCGACCAGGCTCTACGGAATCACCACCCTCCAAGCGTTCATGTATTTCCGGGACAAGTACAACGACCCGCCCGTCCTCAAGCTCTCTGTACGTCACATTCCCCCTCCCTCGTCCTACGTCGTGCTCACATAACGCCCAGGTTGTCGTTCTCTGGTGCGTTCCCAGCGTTCCTCCGGACGATCGACGCGGGCCGCTGATGACGACGCCCCGCCGTGCGCAGGATCCTCGACAGCGCGCACGCGGCGCTCATCACGGGCGCGATGTACTGGTATTGCATCACGAACTTCAACAACCTCGCCGCCGTCCAGCAGCCCATCTGGGCCATCCCCGTGCGTCCCATACGTCCCCGGGCGTTCTCTTCTTCTGATATCTTTGGGGTTGGCACTGACGCGTCTCTAGACTATGGTCATCGTCTCCGTGAGTCCTCCCGCCATATATTGGGCGCATATAGGTAGCCCTGACGACGGAGTGCGCGCATATAGAACCTCAGTAATCTTATCGTGCGTGGGTGAGTGTCTCGGTCTGAGCTGCGTTCGGTCTGGATAGGCTCACCGTTCCGTTTTCGATCAGTATCTTCGGATACCGCCTGTACAGGCGTACGTACTACGTAACGCGTGTGGTCAAGTCCGGCCACCCTGATCTACCTGCCTTTCCTCGCAGTGAGCCACCACAACTGGATCCTTCCCGGGGTCATCGTGCGTCGCTCAGCATCCCTCTCTCGTCCCACGCGCGTGCTGACAGTCACCTATCCAGGCTGTGCTCTCGCTCTTCGTCGCCGGTACGATCATTGCTCTGCTGTATGAGCCTCCGTTCGTGGCTAACGGCTCACGCCCTCTGTTCTGTATCTGCAGCGGACGCGTTCTGTGAGTGTTTCCCGCGCGCTCGGCTGTGGTACTCTCTTGACTGACTGATTCGCTGACTGACTGACGTACATACATACATACATACACACGCGCCCGATCCATCATTCACATTCAATTACGACCCGACCCGACCCTGACTCGCGTAACGCGTCCCTGACTGCTGTGTCGCCGATCCGTCTTCCCGGTCACACCCTCGGCTCCAACACCTCCGCGATCTCATCTCGCTGCTCCGCAACGTGTACCCGCTCGTGCGCCTCTCCCCGGACGCATAACGCAGACTTCGCGATCAAGATGTACGTGTCCTCCTCCTCCTCCTCGTCGTCTTGATTCCGCAGCTGTTGATGTCGATGGCTCACTCGCGCGCCGGCTCCCCACGCAGGTTCGGCTTGGTGTCGTACACACATATCGGCAGCCTCTCCGTACGTCCCGTCGTCTCTCCCTTTTCAGCTCGTCTCTCGCCAACCCTCGTCGTTTCCTCCTCCCTTTCTTGTCTCTCTCGCCCTACCTCCTCGGCTCCACCTCGCTCTCGCTCCCGTCCCTCGCCTTTCTTCACTCCCTCTCGCTCCGCCCTCGGCTCTCGCCTTCCGTCTCACCTCTCTTCACTCCCTTCTCCCTTCGCTCACGCTCGAGGTTGCCATTGCTGACACCACGCGCGCATACAGTGGGGCCTCTACGCAGGCCTGTCCGTCGAGGTCGTCGTCGACCTCATCGTCGCGATCTCGCAGTGCATCCTCCTGCGCGCGTACGTGACGGGCATCCGGAGGTGCGTCCGTCTCTCTCCTGCGGTGGGTTTCTCGGTGCTCACGCTGCTTCGTTTTTGCTTTGTGCTTTGTGTGTGCTTTGTGCGCTGTGTGCTATGTGCTATGTGCTTTGTGCTTTGTTCTATGTGTCTGGGGCGTCACGACTCTGCGCGGACGGCGGATACAGCACGGACTCGGCGATCCGCGTGCTGATGACGTACAGCGTGAACACGGGGTTGCTGACGAGGTGCGTCGCTTCGTCCGTCCGCTGTATGGTGCGGGCTCGCTCGCAGAGGTCTGATGTTGACTTTACGCTGTGCTGGTAGTCTTTGTGCGATCGGCGCGCTGATCTCCGTGAGTCCATCCTGTGGCTTGTGGGACGGGCAGTGTGCTGACGAGCGTTGTGGTTGCATGCAGTACGCCGTCCAGCCGACGAAGTTCATCTACTTCTCGTTCTACTTTGCGCTGAGCAAACGTACGTCCCTGTCCCTCTTTCCCTCTCCTCTCGAGCGCCTCCACGCTCTCAAGCTTCCACACAGAACGCTGACGAAGGGCGGCGCATGCAGTGTACGTGAACTCGATCCTCGCGACGCTTAACGCGCGCGGGTCGCTCCTCGGGAAGCGCCGGCGGCGGCAGAGCAAGGGCGCGGGCGTGGGCGTGGGCATCTCGCTGCGGGACCCGACGCGCACGGTCGAGCAGGGCGGGGATGGTGGGCAGGGTGGGATCGAGGTGCGTCATTCTTTCTTCTCTTCGCCTTCCCGGCCCGGGAGGTGGACACTCTCCGAGGCTCGAGGGGACACATAGATCTTTTCCGAGGCTTGGGAGGTGGACAGCATGCACGGGGAGAGAAAGCTGACGCGCACGTCCATACGCAGTTCACGACGGTGATCTCGGCGGACGCGGTGTCGACGGACAGCATCGTGGAGACGACGACGACGACAAAGACGAAGATCGACGAGGAGACGTACCCGTACCGCGCGTCCGCCGACGTGTGACACTCGATAATCGAAACTCTATATTGGATATTCAGTCTCGCTGGCTCCTCCTCCTGCACGACGATTGAGCTGCGACTCTGAGCTCCTGCACGCCGAGGCCCGACCGGTCTGCTCGCAAGGTTTCCAACATAGCCTATGCACGTCGCACGGCCCTGCGTCGACTACATCATGTGTACTGTACTCATCCCCGTCCCTCTGATTCCGACTCCCTCCCCCACCCATTGGAAGTGTCTCGCTTCCCTCCCGCCCCCAAGGAATCGGGTTTCTTGCAGGCTCATGAGTCTTGACGCTTGAATCCCCTTCGGAATGAGTGCTCAGCGCTCAGCACCTGGCAGTGCTCGGCGTCGGGATGTTATATCGACTGTCTGCCCCGGGCCGTCCGTCCATCCATCCCATTATCGCCATCACTCACTCTCCCGACCGATCGTGCAGAGCTCGATCAGGCCCAGGGCACCCGCCGTTCGGAACCAAAACCCCACCATCAGTGTCCGGTGTTCACGCGTCACGACGTGCTCGATCGCGCGGCGAAGCGGGAGAAAATCAGCCTCCGGAGTCCGGTGTTTGCAGTGCTGCGTATGTCTGTAGAGGCGCGCGATGCCAATGTTTGGAGGATCGGGAGAAGTGACGAGGGGGAGGATGGGGAGTAAATACGCGAACGCCAAACCGTGACACTCGCTGGTCGAATTCCATGTTGTTTCCGAGGACGCAGGCGGCAGGACTGGCATGGGAAGGAATGGTGCCGACTCGGAATGGGGAGACGACGCGGGGCTCATCAGATGTGTGATGCATCAGAACACAGACTTGAGTTGTCTGTGCGACGGGTGTGTCGGAGCTCAGGTCGTCGAGGGGATGGTGGCAGGTGGTGGATCCGGCAGTTCGGTCGGCGGAATCTTGTACATAGACCTACATAGACTGCTGTTGCACGCGGAGTACTCACGCAAGCTAGGATGGTTAGAACTTGAACTGCCAATGTCGCCGTCCGATAGTCCGACGAATGTGGAAGTGGCGGAATCCGAGTCGTACAAATTATACTGAGGCCTGCATACAGATTGCCATCGCCTGCGCCTGCGCAGCGCATTCCCCAGCGCGCGGTGGTCAACGGGCGTGATGAGTACTTGGGCCAGTACAGACATATCGGAAGGCGTTGTCGCCGTCGATCGTAAGCGTCATCCTTGCGGAGGCGTCAAGGTGTCGAGGTGGGATGGAGAGCCGGTGACGCTATGATGGCGATGACGGAGTTGATGGAGAGGGCGGAAAGTCAGCCGTAGCATCGTCCCCGCGCACGTCCGCCAGTATCACCAGCTCCTAACAGGCCTCAATGTGATCGGAAAGTGCCTGCAATGAGGTGAGCTAGTCGCTCAGAAGCGTACAACTTTCAAAGGGTGCAAACTTGCGAAGGAAGGCTGAGTATACGTGTCGGGTAGTCGACGTGCGATTGCAGCCAAGGTTCGTGGCCAAGAGCGAGGGAGATCGGAAGGATGAAGCCCAACAGCTCAAGACAGTGCTCACTTCGAGACTATGTACTCACCGACGCTTTGTACATGGCAGAGGCCGAGGCCAGTCATGATTTGCCTTCAATCCCTCTGTTTTCGGGGTTCATGTCTCCTGGAGACTCTGTGAAGAGGATGCATAATCGTATGATTCGTCATGGATGCGACCAAACGCAGTGAAAGATGAGAGTTAAGTACGTATCTGGGCCAGGAGGCTGATCAGACTTCCGGGGTCTTCCTCCCGGGCGGCATCGAGATGGTCAACTTATACATTATGTTCAGCAATACCGACAAGTGCAGCATATCATGCAGCTCGATTTCTCGCTGTTCCGTGCCATGGGAGTGGTTAAAGGACAAAGTGTCGGAAGCTCGATTGTGACCCTAGTCTGGGGTCGCGGTCCGGGGATCCCGATACTGAACGCCTGTGGCGTTCCCACAGCTGCTGCGTTGGAGCGGGTTGCTCCCGACCCTCTTGCGCAGCATTCTACCTCTTTCACTCTGCTCACTGTGAACATGTCAGACGATTTGGCCGGGGTCTGTTGTGCCTCTCTTGGCGCAATGCTCGAAATTTGCCTTGTGGGAGCCTGCTATGACTTCGCAAGTTTCAGTCCGTCAAGCATCCATACAA
>WJSG01010822.1:0-15009 GCA_016618145.1 Sanghuangporus lonicericola | reverse complement strand
ACGGCCTCGGGACTGGGTCAAAGCGAGAAGGAGCGTTGCAGATTGTCAGCGAATTAGAGTAAGTGGCCACTACGCTAGTTCTCTCGCGCGCTGCTGATGTGCTACAGTATCCAACTGAACAACTGGAAGGACTCCCTGGCGCCCGAGGTTGACCTGACTGCTGCGAGCCGACCGAACGCTCTCCCACACCGCCTCATGCTGCACCTCGCGTACTGGTGGACCCTCCTCCTCCTCCACAGGCCCTTCTACCGCCGGACAAAGTCAGCCGGGTCGGGCCCCGAGATCGACCACGTTAAGGTGGGGACTTCTACTGCTCCCGTCGATCGACGAAGGCTGACTGATAGACACAGCTGTGCAACCGGGCGAGCGACAATATCATGCTGCTGCTCGGCATCTGGCACGAGAAGTACACCCTCCGGTACCTGCCTATCACGCTCATGCAGGTCATCTACTGCGCGGGAACGTCCTTCATTCTCTCCGCGGTTCAGGCGACCTCCGGCCCGCGACTCGGCCGGGTCGCGCTCACGACCGCGCTCTCCCAAGCTGAGCAGTGCATTCGGTACTTGCTCATTGCCGGAAAGTCGTTTGAGTGTGCGAACGAGGTCGCGAACATCCTGTCCAACCTGCTGCACGAGCAGCTCCGACCTCGTCTGCTCATGCGTACCCTGGAGCCGAAGGACATCTTGCCTCGATCCACCAGCCAAGAGGGCCAGCCCAAGGTCGAGTACTCCCATTACCCCGGCGTTGCAGGCTCTAGCAACGGCGTGTCGTCCTCCGAAGCTGCAGCAGACGCACAGTCACTCGCCACTACGATCACCAACCTCGACGCGCTCCACGACCAGTGCCGTTACACTCTCATCGGCTCCGGCTCCTACTCGCCAGACTGGAACCCTCGCGAGGGTGTGACCGTCTATCCCATGTCTCAACAAGCGTCGACATCTACTTCCTCCCCCGGCCCCGTCTACAACCCACACACTTTCCCGCTGAGCTCGGACGGACTGTCACGCATACCTGAGGACGTCGATATGGAGTTCGGGCTGGGCGGGATGGACATGAGCATGTTGTCCGGCCAGCCGCTCTCGAACCGACCGTACATGTCGTTTGGCCTGCCGGAGTTCGCGATTGCCCCGGGCACGGGGTATCCCGACGTCGACGTGCCGCCGTTCAACCCGAACCCGCCGCACATGCACCAGCAGCCGCAGCGGCAGGTCTCGGGTTCGTCGCAGGTCCAGCCGCAGGTGCAGGCACAGGCACGGGCGCAGGGACAGAGCGCGTCGATGCACCTCGACTTCTCCGCGGACGAGCTGGCGATGATGGACCAGATCATGCGGCAGCAGTTCAACCAGCAGGGGATGAACGTCAACTACGGGATGCAGGGGCAGCCCCGGTTCGACCCGCTGCAGTAGCAAGCAGTGAAGTGATTCGGGGGGTGCCCAGGCGGTCTCGGTGCGCTTGTGCTTACTGGTTGTGGTCCATGCTCTTCTCTTTCGTCCGTCTCCCTGGGACACCATTCCGCTATCCCTAATAGTTGCAAAATGTCGGCGTGTACGTAGCGTATGTACCTGGTGGAATGGTGGTTGTATAGCAGACGTGTATCCCTTAGTGTAGATTATAATCTCGTCGTCGGTTTAAATCGCGATTTCGCATGTTCAGCTTGTTGAGGAACAGGAGTAGGAGTAGGAGCAGGAGGATGTTTTTTCTTGGCACCGGCGGCNGGAGTAGGAGTAGGAGCAGGAGGATGTTTTTTCTTGGCACCGGCGGCATAGAGCGGCGGGGGCGGAGCCCGAGGCATCATAAAAGAGAGATGGTTGTCGTTTTATGAATGAAAAGCTAGCGCAGCTATGGATACAATACAGTGGGCAATCGACCGCGTCTTGCCTTACTCGAGGGTCGGCGGGGAGTTCCCGCTGCCCATCATCACCCATGCACCCTCGCTGGTAACGTCGTTGACGGTCAGGAAGACTGTTGCCGGTCCTGGAGGGTAGACCTTGCCGTTCGGAGGAGTAATGAACGTGAGCGATTTGCGGTCTGGCGAGATGGTCGCGTCCATGAAGACCAGGCGCGCGCTGGAGTGGAAGGCGTGGCTCGAGAAGCCAAGGTCCATCAACGCGACTAGTACAATCGCACAGACGAATCAGCACCGTGCACGACATACGACCACAGGGATGCAGTACTTACCCTGCACCTTCGCCCCCGGACGAGCCAGGGAATTCGGAAGCGAGATGGGCACCGTCACCCGCTTGCCAAATGCCAGCTTCTTAGGCACGTTCAGCAGCTTCGGCCTCTCCATGAACACGAACGGCGGGTCGAGCGTCTGCACCCTGAACTCGCTCGGGAACGTGACGTTCGCGCCGACGACCGTCATCGCGTTCGGGTTGCTCCCCGCGACGAGGAAGTTGCCCTGCGGGGTCAGCGTGACACTCGAGTGGTACAGCCGCGCGATGCCCGAGCTCGGCATGCCCGCGTTGCTGATGCGCCGCCCGAGCGGGGCAGTAGGCGTGTACAGCGAGGGCACGAGCACCGGGTGGTCCGCGTTCGAGTTCCCGATCGGGTCCTGCACGGTCGCGATTGCCGCGAAGCCAGACTGGCCGCCGTTGGCGATGAGCACCTGGCCGTTGGGGACGTGCACGAGCTCGGGCATGGTGCGCGCCTCGAGCATGTGCTCGACCTCCCAGCCCTTCGCGATGCCTGCGGGCGTGAGGGTGATGCGGGAGCACTGCGAGGTCGCGGGCGTTTGGGAGGAGAGGAGGGAGGGGTCGATGGGGTCGGTCTGCGTGCCGCCGCAGACGAGCACTTCGGGGGTGTAGGCGGGCGGGGAGAGCGGGAGGAGGATCGCGGAGCCGTCGATGGGGTTCGTGACGCGGACGTTGTTCGGGATGTCGGGGAGGATCGTCTCGGTGTTGGTCTCGATGTCGTAGATGATGGACTGATTGTTCGCGACCATGAACACGCGCCCGTCAGGGAGTGCGAATGCACTGCAAGGACGCCAGTCAGCTTGACAAGTGAATGTGAGAACGGATGTACGCACCGCGGGAACAAGTTCGCCGGGAGACTCCTCTCGAGGAAAGCCGACGGACGCACCGTGTCCTCCTTGGGCGGGAAGAACTCGAAGCTGTTCTCCGGGTCGATGTTGTAGAACGCGGCGTTGACGTGCGTGCCGCCGATGATCATGAGGCTGCCGTCGAAGATACGGATGGAGGACGGGTACCAGCGCTTCGCGAGCAAGTGCAGCGTCGCCGGGTCCTCGAAGAGCGTGCAGCCCTCACCGGTCGGAGATGCGCAGGGCTCGAAGATACGGATGGCCTGGTTTCCAGGATGGATGGCGGGGTTGCCCGGGAAGCCGCGGGGGTCACCTCCGAGACTGGCCTACATAGACGACTCAGTCGGGAATTGACGAGAGTCGGGAGATCGACGGACGCACCATGGTGCCGTTACTGAGCAGCGCCCCACTCGCACAGAACGAGTTGGTCAGGACGTCGAGCGGCTGAACGGTGCTCGTCTCCAGGTTCCACAGCGCGCCCCACGCAGAGTGGCCGTTGATCTGCAGCGGGTCGTCCGAGGCGCGGTCGAACATCACGACGAGGCTCGGCGAGACGACGATAGCCTCGAGCGCGACGATGCCGGAGGTGACGTTCTTCAGGTCGAACCGCCATTGCGGCGCCTCGGGGGCCGAAGGCGCTGCGTATGTAGGGATGGCGAGGAGGACGGGGAGCAGAGAGAGAAGGGACCACTTCATCTTGTCGACGGAGCTTGACCTTGTCTGAGTGGAGCGACCAGGCCGAGGGTCAGGAAACATGGGCCAGGGCTTATATAGCCAAGTGTCGATTCAGGACGGCGGTCGTGCGGCCGACGATGCTCCTGGGCGTGAGCTCCCGACATGGCGGTGTGAGAGCAGGGATTCATCGGCACGATGCCGGGACCTGGGTTGCGTCAAGGATGAGGAACCATGAGCGACGGTGTTGAGAACGTGCTTGGCATGTTCGATCCCGTTCCCATATTCGTGTCCGCCGTGAGGTATAATGGGTCGCTGCGAACGTAGGCGTGGTAAGCGCAGCCCAGCTTCGGAACTCGATGAGAGACAGTTCTAATGTGAAGTCGGGCGCATGCAAACAAGTCGGCCTGAAGTTGCACCCGGTGTCAAGTCCTGGTCTGTTGCGGATCAACCGCTTGGACGCACGAGGTTGAATGCGTGGCACTTGCAGGACCGTTGAATTGCATGAGAAAAGCCACGGAAGCTTCACAAGCGCTACGTGAGTGCCAGCTGAAGTGAGTTGGGACCGTGCTGGTGAGGAATAGAGCGATACTTACCAGTTCATATGAGCCTAGGCAGGTCGGACATGCCCTTAGGAGCAACTACAGCGACCAGAGACCACTGCCGAACGGCACGCACATAGCTCGCAGAGAGGAAATTCAAAGTCAACGCATGTACGCATCTTACTGGTCAAGTTCCACCGTGTCGTCTGCAGCCTCATGAGATGCTCCGAGCATGTTGGTCATTTAGATGATCAAATTCAAGCAACGACATGAGGCCAGAATAGACGTTCAGCGAGTATACAAGAATAGGCATGATCACTCAGCGGCTCGTTTAAACCTTGAAGAACCGCCCTCGCACGGCGTCGCAGAAGCATACACCTCTATAACCCCCGGCGAACCCTGCATCAGAGCTTCGCCTTCTCGTTCCCGCGCTCCTCGACCACCGGGTTGACGAGCGTGCCGATGCCGTTCCCGATCCAGACAGTCACGTTGTCGCCGTCCTTGAGGAACTGTGGCGGCTTCTTGACGAAGCCGACGCCCTTGGGGGTGCCCGTCATGATGATGGACCCCGGGAGGAGGGTCGTGCCCTGCGAGAGGAAGGCGATAGTCTGACGGACGTTGAAAATTTGGTCGCTGAGGATTTGAAACAGGTCAGACAAGGTCAGAGATCGAGAGAGCGCGGGGAGGAGAAAGGGTGCTCACGCAGTGGTTCCATCTTGGAGGACCTTGCCGTTGACTGTCGTCTTCAGCGGGACCTTCTGAGGGTCGGCGATAGCATGGGCGGCGACGAGGCAGGGACCGATGGGTGTCGTATTGTCTGAGAACATGTGGTGAGTTAGGTGCGTGAACGAAGAGAGCCATATCTCCGTGTTACGCACCATAACCCTTGGAGAAGTTCCACTGCGAAACAGCCATTTGGTGGTACCGGAACGAGATCTGTGCGAAGACGTTGGGAACAGGGGCAGACTGATGAAGACCTAGCAGGGACTTACATCATTTCCAGCAGTGTAGGCAAGAACATAGTCAAGTGCGTCCGCCTCAGACACGTTCTTCGCGGCCTTGCCAATGACAACGGTCAACTCGACTTCATAGTCGGGCAGGTGCTTCTCGACAGGTTGCACGTGCTTGGGAATAGTGATGGGAACGTCGGGACCGATGAGGGAGTTGACGGGCTTGTAGAAGAGGACGGGGTACGTGGGCTTGGCCAGGTTTGCCTCCGCCTTGGAGTGCGCGCATCGGTCAAGAACGCGCGTAAAAGGAAACGTACGTGTTACTCACTGCGTGGTCGGCGTAGTTGAGACCCAAGCAGCGCACAAGGCCAACCTCCTCGCGCGACAGAGGTGCGAGGAGCTCCTTGACCGTCAGGACGTTCGTCGTAACCTGAGATCTGGGGTCGAGCGCAGAGCCGACAATCTCGTACGCCTTGATGGGCTTCTTCTGGTGAAACGCGAGTCCGACTGTCGTGCAGATAAGCCTGCACGCACGAGCACGACGCAATGCGAAGGACGCACCATCAAGCTTGGGGTCTACAGGTTCACCGATGTGTACCTGCGCCGTCTCCGCGGCTACGAAACGGATGAGGCGTGTCCATTGCTGCGCTCGCTGTCAATGCTGCGGTGCTCGCTGTGCACGGCGACGAGCTCACCGTCCTGATTGGCGACATGGTGGTAGGAGGGAGAGGTGGGAAATGTTGGCCATGGTGCGGCGGCCGTAGTGTCGAGCAAGCCTGAATGCCCGGGCTCTGGAGAGTTGGCCGCCGTGTCCGGCGGACGCCAAGCCGGCACGTGATCGGATCACCGGCACAGCACGCGAGCGGGTGCCTGGTGGACAGTCGTCATTGCATACTGAACTTCAGCCTACTTCAGCACTCATGCCGCACTTCTGAAGCGCGGTAGTAGATCTTCGCCCTCCTCCGGGCCTTATGCCCCGCCATGTGACGCGTAACTAGTGCAAAATATGTCGCAATATGCATCAGTAAGAGCCCCTGCCACAGTGCGAGAGATAGGTCAGTAGAACCTCTCACATCTTACGCACACGCGGTCTCGAATGCCGCACCGCTGCATCCATGCGACACTTGCGGTACCGACCTGTCTGACAACTTCCGCACGGGCATATCTTCAGTGTCGCACTGCTGAAACGGTCCGTCACTTGCAGCGTGAACATGTCTGATAACTTCCGCACACCCGGCCTCAAGTGTCGTACTGCTGCAGCTGTGCGACACTTGCAGTACCTCGGACCGGTCTGACAGCTTCCGCACAGGCACATTAGTGTCGCGCTGCTGTAGCGATTCGTGACATCTGGCGCCGACATGCCAAATAACTTCCGCACACTTAATTCCAAGTGTCGCACTGCTGCAGCTGCGCGATACTTGCGGTACCGACAGGTACCTACCTGTTCTGACCAGTCCGATGACTTCTGCAGATGCGAATCTTCAGTGTCGCACTTCTGTAGCTGTCCGCCACATGCGGTATCGGCGTCTCTGATAACTTCCGTACACTGACTGCCATGAGTGTCGTCACTAAAGCTTCATCAGGGCACTCGACTTTCTGCAAGTACTAATATCGACGTGCGAAGTATAGGGGGCAGGAGGGCGACAGAATTACAAACGCACCGCATCAGATGCCGTACTCCCAACTGCAATGCAACCATGCAGCACCATGGTTGTCGCAGTGGTCTATCCTTACTGACGCATCGCTGAAGCTGTTGGACAGTCAGCCAAAGTCAGTATGCTGCTACTAGAGACTATGTGATGCCGCACAGGTGCCGCACCGCTGAAGATAGTATCCTCTACATATCAAAGTTGTGCGGAGTATGCGACTGGGCTGTCCAAGATAACTTACGAGGTGCGCGCAATGAATCTACTGGACTTACAGACCTCGCATCGTTGCAGGAGTGCGTTAGTCGTCGAAGGATGCGGAAGACAATCCTCTGGGTACAGTGGCGGGTATAAGTATCGCATATGCGGCGCGCAGCTGAAGCAGTCAGATACTTACCGAAGGATGCGACAGACGTCTGTCTGGCTGCGAGACATAAGTGTCGGAGTCGGTATCGCACCGCTGCAGGAGTGCGCCAGTTGTTCAAGGGTGCGGAAGATGTTCCTGGGTATGCTGGAGGTAAGTATCGCATATGCGTCGCGCAGCTGAAGCAGTCAGGAACTTACCGAGTGGTGCGACAGATGTCTGTCTGCCTGCGGAAGATAAGTGTCGGACTCCGTGCCGCATCGCTACAGTGGTGCGTCAGTTGTCGAAGAACTGCGAAAGACGTTGCTGGGTATGCTGGAGGTAAGTGTCGCATATGCGTCGCACAGCTGAAGCAGTCAGGAACTTACCGAGGGGTGCGACAGATGTCTGTCTGCCTGTGGAAGATAGGTGTCGTAGTCGGTACCGTTGGCGTGACGCATGGGTGGAGAAGCTGCGGAGGGATGCGTAAGACAACTGTCTTTCCTCTCGCACAACTGCCGCACTGCGTGACCGACGACGGCAAGCGCGCATGACACCGGGGAGTGGGGGAGAACTACTACCGCGGTGCGGAAGTAAACCTTCCGCGTTGCTGCAGAAGCGGAGGTTGGACTTAACGAGTTGAGGAGGGAGGAGGACATCCCACTATCCAGGGCGCCTGTCCGCATCACGGCCATCACCGGAAAAGTCTTGGTATCCGCCGTGTCCGCCGTGTCCGGCGGACATCTCTCCACAGCCCAACTGTTCTCGAGCAAGCGATTCCCACTGCAACTTCAAGCGGATGTGCGCGGGGAGCCGGCGGTCCGCGGTGCGGTTATCCCGCGGTCCCGTGATCAAAACGCGCGAGTCGCGCTGCCTATTTACGTAAGAGGCGGAATCTGAACATGGCTTGAGTGGCGTTGTACTTTACACTGCCCACGACGTCTGCGACGACCTCGACACGTCTTTCTGCGTCCTCGGCGACACATCTTCCAGGCCCTAGCGGCTGCTCTGCGCTGCGCACCTTCATGGACTGATCTTGCTGCCGCCACGACACCCCGAAGCCATGGATTCGAGCTCAATCCCCAACACTGCGCCTATGCATGATATCCTACAAGATGCCCTAGACGATGTACGAGGAAGCGCTGCTCTGAAGAAGGAGGGTGCTTATAGACCAATTGTAGCTGGTTTCTACACGAACATCTACCGTGACCAAAGGAGAGGCCCTGGTGGCGATCGAACACGTACTCGCGGAGACGTCTGACCCCAGGGCTGAGGGACTGCCCCGTTACTTTAACGCGCTGCAGGATACCTTTCAATGCAACGGTGCGTTGCTTACCCGTCTTTGTGCTCGGCAAATGGACTCGCGCTAGCAGAACTTCGAACATGTGAACGAGTCGAGAATTCGCTTCACTATACACGCAGCACGAGCACTGAAGATGGCGCACTCGAGACAATCTCGTCAGGCCCGCGTTCTCTTCGCTACAATCATCATTGAATCTGCCATTGCGTCTCCCCATTGTCCTCGTCTCCAGAAGAGGGAGGCGGATCGCAGCCTTTGTACTGAGGATGAGGGTAGTGGGACCGGCTTGAGGTAGTCGTGATGACGGCTTTTTCTGTCTTGCGGGACGGAGACCCGCGCTCGCGCGACGGGTTTTGAGAACGAATGGCGTCAGTGGAATGTTGGGCAGTGAATGTAGTGCACCTCTGAGCGACCATGCGCTTTTTCTGCCAGACAAGGACATGGAGCCCTGTCCATAAGGCACCGCACAGGTCACAGTGACGGATGATACGCCTAATTTCGCTCCTTCTGGACCGCCGCCACTAAGTCCAGATTGCCTCGCATGACTGACGCTATTCGCTGGGTCGGCAGCACATACGCTCTGTGATATGCCAATTTCGCGACCTGGGCCTCTACCACCTCCCTGATTTTGCTTGACATCGTGCGCCGCGCGATGCAGCGTACGCTTTGAACACTGGCGAATTAACGCCGGACTGCTCACCTTGCATTGACCTCAGCCGGCGATGGTTTTTGCCAGGCGGGGCAGGTGATGATGGTTGGGATTGCCGGCGAGGGCGGGGTGCGTACAGACGGTGGCCTTGGCGTTACACTGCCTATCACTTCAGAGACAGCCTGGGCAGTCGACCCTGATGCGCGGACTGTCCGCCGCACAGACTTTTCAGACACTGAAGGAATGGGCGTGCCCTCGTCTTGCATACGGGCAGGGTCTGGGAGAGCCATACGGCTTTGGGTCGCGTCGTCTCCAGGAGTACGCCTGGGTTGAACGATCGGAGCAAACGCTGCAGGCTCTTTATTCCTTTGAAATCACCGATGCTGGCGTACACACCGCTCGCTCCGTATATGCGTACTTATATGTAAATGCGTTCCCTAGCCGCATCATCGTGTCATGACCAGTGGCTCTAAGCATTGTATTTCCTGGTGGTCGCCGGGCGACAGGCGACCTACCGTTTGGAGCACTTTCTGACATACGCCTGTCTTTGTTTGTCCTCGACACTGATGTGCGACTTGCAGTATCATCCCGGATCATTGCATGGACCTCCGCCACGACCGCGCTGCTGGAGAGATCATTGAGCAAGGGCTCCACCGATTGTAAGCTCGTGTACGTTGTCCGTGCTCGCTAGTAATTCACAGAACGCCAAGATTGTCAGAAGACCGAGGTGATCACTTTGGCCACCCAGCTCGCACAGGGGATGGCTATCATCCAGGGAGTCGCGCTTGTACATAATGCCAGCAAGCAATTCCTTGGTCGCAGGTATCCCCTCGAGGCATGTATGTCACAACCTGGGTGATACGGTGTACTGACACGAAACAGGTTCTACTTACTCTCCTCATGGCGTCCCGCCATCTGAACCCCCCGTCTGCTAGCACCCCGGCGTCACCCAGCGCTGGTGCATCTCCGACTTCGATTGCGACCACCACCTCGAAACCTTCCGAGATTCCTCTGGCATCCATTGTCATAGACACCCTCCTGTGCATCTTGGTCGACTCGATACCGGCGCTCCGAGTCTTCGAAGACCTGAACGGCGTCCAGATAGTCGTCAAGATTCTCAAGCGAGCAGGAACACCTCGCGAAGTCAGGTTAGTCGAGTGCGCCCCTTCGTGTGCTCATACTCACTCCGTTCAGGATGAAATGCTTGGAGTTCCTCTACTTTTATCTTCTCGACGAGAATGCTCCGCCTGAGACTGCCAGTGCTGCGAGCGAGGCCGTTCTCTCCGCTCCTGATGCGACTCCGGAGCGCACTCCCTCGTCCGTCCATCGGTCGCACCTCTCCACCCCTGATTTCACTGCCGCGCGCACTCCTTCGCCCTCCCAAGGATCTCATCTCTCGGTTCCTGCGGTATCTCCATCTGGCTACTCTACAAGTCCCTCGTCGCGCTCCTCGTCAAGCTCTTCTGCATTCTCAGTGCTATCTACCTCCACCACGGGCACTTCAGCGTCTCTACACGATTCTCCTTCCTCAGTCAATGTTGAGCCTTCTAAGCTCGCGCCCAAGACGATTATACCAGGATTTGTCCCCAGCCAACGCAACGTAACGCCCCCGACCGGTGGACCGGGCGCTCTCGGCCGCGGTCAGCCCCGCTCGCTGCTCATGCTCAGGAGAGAAATCGACTACGTGCCGCTCAGTCCCAAGAAGCCGCAGATCTCGCACCTCGGGCGCGGTCCCAGCGGGCTCCGGGAGCGCAGCAACCTGGTGCCGAGGGTGCGCGGGGACGTGCTGTCGTCCGAGGGCACTGAGGGCGAAGGGTCCGCGAAGAGCACCAGCACACGTCCTGCAAGGCCGCGCGTCGGAACGGGTATGGGCTCGCATTCGCGCGGGCTGTCTGTGTCGTCCATCTCGTCTGCTTCGTCTCCGTCCTCGCCAATGCGGAGCGACAGTCCCGCGAGGCCGCGCCTTGGCACGCACTCGCGCGGGCTGTCGGTGTCCTCTCTCTCGTCTGCTTCGACTACGTCCTCGCCGACTCGGAGCGACAGCCCGGCGAGGTCGCGCGGCGGTACGAGCTCGCATTCACGCGGGCTCTCGGTGTCGTCCAACACAAACGCGTCCTCCACATGCTCGACCCCGCCCCGGAGCGACAATTCTCAGACTCCGAGCCGCGAGAAGGCGAAGGGCAGGATTCCGGAGTTGCAGTCGTCGTCGTCGTCGTTGGAGACCCCGAAGGCGTCGTCGAAGGTGCACCGGCGGACACAGAGCCTCGCGGACTTTGCATCGTCCGAGTCGCCTGGTCCGGGTTCTGGGCTGTCTGGCCCGCGGAGCGCGAGCACGCCGACGGGCGCGCCAGTGGTGAAGCGGGGGCCGAGGACGATGCAGGAGAAGAAGGAGATCCTGGGGACGATGTTGGGGAATGTGGATGCGCTCGTGGAGGGCGTGAAGAAGGCGGGGGTGTGGGGGTTGAGTTGAAGTCCTGCACTTCGGATGGGAGCGTTGAAGCGGAAGGAGAGATGCTGCCAGTGAGTATCGTTGTGCTGTGTGCAGTATGGACTTTGAGATCGTTAGTCGTTGCATTATATTCTTCTGTCTGCTATCGTATTGTTGCAATGCTATCGGTTGTTATGTTGACTCGTCATCTGAAGCTTAGCTATACTGGGCGCCGACAGCGTCGACACGCTAGCGCTTACAGGTCCTCCCTAGTTCTTTCCGCCCATCATCCTCGCTAATCGAACTCATCCGTGACACTACTAGTAGTAAAGACCACACACGGCTGCTCTTGCTTCACAGTATTCAACTTCGCTCCATATGACGACATGAGACATGGACGTCTCCCGCGCATCGCGTTCGGTCAGGTGTGGCTAGTCGACCATAAGGCACGGCGGTGGCATTCGGATGGTCCCCATGGAGACCGCGCAGGTGCGTGTGCATGTGTTCGTCGCAGGCTGATGCAAAGCTAGCAACTCACCGTTCTCGAAGTTTGAGTACCGGGGCAGCTTCTTCCGGGTCGTCGTGAAAATAAATGGCGTTTTACTTGTCGCCTGCATGCGACACCGGCGGGTCGCGATTTTGCCATCCAGCTGGTGTCTCAATGGTGAGCACGGTGCACCGACTTGTTTCCATATGCCCAGTAATTGCACTGGGCTATGATCGGGGGCGGCCGGCCAGCTAGGTACAAGGTCGATTGCGATCTTACATAGGCTCTTTGCACGATACTGCACTGTGCGCATGTGCGTTGTCGCGCTGTCGTCAGCGGGTTTACGAATGTGCCCACATAGCTGGAGTATGGAGGATGTCGGCTCGTATAGCATGCTGACCAGTTCTACGCAGCACGCTATACATGTGGACCATCTGCCAAGTGTCTGCTCGTGGTCTTCGCGCTAGAAGGGAGGAGCCGCACGTACTGGTACCGCCATGCATCATCCGTCGTCGTCACGCGGCCCTTCTCCCGTAACTTCGTCTTCGCGATCGCGGGACCGAAGTTGCGGCCTGTCTGCGCGGAGGTATATAGGCCACCAGGCTGTGGATGAAAGCTGTGAGCACTTCGCCGCTTGCTCTAGCAACGCGGCTCCGTCTTCCGACACGACCTTCCTACCAATATCCCTTCACTGATTCTTCGCTTATTGACTTGTCTCGTACATAGGCGACACCAATAATCCTTTCTGGAAGGATGCATCTCAATCTCTGGCTTTTCTTGAGCTTCCTGCTCGCAGCGACATCCCTCGCCTCGCCAAATGTGAATAGCACAGCGTACTCCAGGCGGGCGACCTACAATAACCGTGCGTCTCTGTCCTCACCAATATCGTCTTCCCCACCTCGACACTGCCACGCTCCATGTGCGATGCTCGAATACAGTACAGTCTCGCTGATCGCCTCATTCGCTGACCTCAACCTTTGCGCTCCGCAGCGATCAAACCTGGAGGAGGTGCCGATCCCTGGGTCCTCAAGTTTGGAGACTCCTACTACCTGCTTTACACGACCGGAGGAAACGTCCAGGTCATACGTTCGAGCAATCTCGCCCAGTGGGCTCAGACGGGCACCGTCGTGTACCAGCCTCCGTCAGGGTACACAGACGTTTGGGCCCCGGAGCTGCACTACATCAACGGCCAGTTCTACATCTATGTCGCGATGGCGCAGAATGGCGACAATGCGTCGCACCGGATGTATGTCCTCCAGGGCACTAGCACGACGGATCCTCTGCAGCCGTTCAACGTGAGCTTGCTCATGCATCGCTCGAGATTTGCGAGCATATCTGACCGTGCGCAACGTAGTTGGTCGGCCAAATCACCTCGTCAGATAACAACTGGGCTATCGACGGCACCGTCCTTGTTGTAAGTCTCGTTGTCGCGCTATGATGCTGCGTAGTGATCTCATCGTGCGTTGCAGTACCAGAACGATCCTAGCAGACTGTAAGCATGCTTCCGGCCTCTTTATCGTCCGCGCTGACGTTGGTCTGGAATAGCTACTTCATCTGGTCCGGGTGGGCAGACTCTTCTCACCAGACCACGCAGAACCTCTATATCGCACGCATGAGCTCCCCGACGCAGATCTCTGGCGCGCGTGTTCTGCTTCACGAGCCTACGCCCTCTTGGCAGCAGAGCGGCGGGCAGGCAATCAACGAGGGCCCCGAGATCCTCGTCAACAACGGCCGCACATTCCTCGTTTACTGTGAGCGGCCCCGCCTTCCTTTTGCGTGCTCACTCTCTTGACGTACTACGCATAGCCGCCGCCGGTTCCTGGACTTCCGCATATTGCCTCGCTTTCATGGGTATCGACGGAGGCGCTGACCCGCGTACGTCTCCCTCGCGCCTGAACTCCTCTTGTGCTGATATCGTCCCGGCAGTCGTCCGCAGCAACTGGTGGGTCCTCGACGACCGTCCGGTCATGTCGAGCTCCAGCGTCGCGTTCGGGCCCGGGCACGCCTCGTTCCCGTACGACCGCAATGGCGTGCCATATGTCGTCTATCATGCTGACGCTACAGCGGACGGCGGCTGGAACGGGCGTACGATCCGCACGCAGTCGTTTGGCTGGAACGCGGACAGCTCGCCTGCGTTTCCGAGTCCTGCGGGCTTCGACACGGCGTTCCCGCTCCCTGCGTAAGGTGGTCTTGTTCGTGTTGGTTTTGTTCATGACAGTGCGGTCCGGCGGAAGACCTGTGTGAAGGAATCTTACTGTATTCTATATGTTGCTGCACCTTCGATTCAGAGTTTGGCTGGACACCTGCCTTCACGCCGGAGCTCGTCAAGGTGCGCTCTGGATCTTCGACCGGTTTGCCGGGCCTCTCGGTGACTCGCTTGCATGGAGTCGAAGCAGGGAGCCGGGACAACTACTACGACCGGTTGTCTCATGCTCAAGTACTTGCAGTCAGCGTCCGAACAGTCTGCCGGAGGCTAGGAAGTAAATAAAGGGAGCACTCTAGTGAGCACTAGGAGCGTTACTGATCGTAAGCGATCGATTAAGATGGGCGCCTTTGTAACCATCTTTACCTTTCTACCACCACCACGCTAGTAAAAGTACATCCATCTCAACTTTTGTGCCTCGTAATTTATCTCCACTTCGGCTGTCGACCTAGCAATAGGGTTCTTGATGGTGCGTTGAGGACCACCTGCATGAAATCTGCGACTGCGGCCGAACTCCCTTCTAGCCACTTGGCGTCAATGTGCCGGTCGCATCGGTCATGCTGCTCTTGCTATGGTGATCCACTCCCAAGTATGTGTCATTTGTGGCGTTGTCGCGCATATCTCATGCGAATGCCAAGAACTTACAACAGCTAACAGTACTCCAGGAGAGCTGCTCTTCGCTAGCGATGATTCTGAGGCGGCGCCGCCGTCACTGCGGGTGGTGCTTATGCGCCGGTGTTTTCTCTCTG
>WJSG01010712.1:0-13956 GCA_016618145.1 Sanghuangporus lonicericola | reverse complement strand
GTCAACTCTGTGTCGTTCGGCCGTAACCCCAAGATCAAGTTGTGCTGATAGGTCACCCATATCCATCCGCGTAGAACCCGGTCGGACAAAAGCACGCGTGGCTGTGCTGAATTGCATAACCAAAGCGCACGAGCTGCCGCCTCGAGCAACATCGGTACCACTCCCAGATTCGTGTCATCCTCCCTTACATTGTCTCTTATCTGCTATCCGCGAATTTGCGATGCAATGAGGTCCTTGGAACTTGAGCTATTCAAAGTTCGAGTTGAAGATCGAATGTTCCTCTTGCTTGCTAAGCACCACCTTACTAAGACTATACAAACCACACCGGCAATTTCTGCGCTACTCGTTCACGAAGCAAGAGCGCTCGACTTCGCCAATACTTTACTGCCCTCAGTCTGGACTAGAGAAGCTCGCCGAAGGGCCGGCGACATTAACCTTGCGTGATTAGCACGTGTTTCAAGACACCCCTCGCCCTGCTTCCACGTTGTCTATTAGCACTGTGCTACATCATGTTTCTACCACTGTCGTGATCGTGAGGTTAACGCGGTGCATATCCACGTCGGCGTATCCTGGGTAGTTTGCACGCAAGAACAAGAGTGCTATGAGGACTGGTGATAGAGCGCGGTTACACACACGACGGACATAGTTGTGTTCTGTGCAGTAACGGTAGATCAGCTGTCGAAGGATTAGAGTGAATCTCAACTTGTCGTGGCGCGCCATACGACGTACCGTTAAGATTGTGGCTGAGAACATGACGTGAAAATTGGAGTATGGGTTACTACAGAACTCAGGTGGAAGTCATAGTATAAGTACAACTATACAAGACACAGGGTCACAGATGCCAGACGGTCGGAAAAGAGGGGTCGTCGGTGCGATCATTGGAAGCGGGAGACGCAGCGGGTGGAGCAGAGCACATCAAATACAGGCTTTCCGCGTGGAAGCTCCCATGGAAGGCGGATGCTGCGGCGTCACCGGTGCGGACGAGATACGCTTCCAGCATGACGATATCACCAGGGTTGAAGTCGGTGGGGGTGAGGAGCTTCATGTTGCATTTCGCCGTGTAACTTGTGCGAGCATCGTACAGCCTGCGAGAAAACTGCTATCATGAGTTACAATGGGCGGCATAGTGGTTGGAAACATACAGCACGTGCGGGGTCGAACGAGTTACACGACAAAATGTTCGTCGGCGCAGAGGGCGCGACACCTGCGCCGCTGGTCGCACGGCGCAGGAGATCGGAGATAGCAACCTTATCAGCATCTCGTAAAATCTCAATTGCGACTCTAGCGGATGCGCAGTTCGGCTTGGCGTGGATCATTGTAGTCAAAGAAATGAGAGAACCAATAACCCACAGACGGAGGCGTTTCTCGTATGACCCGCAGACCATCACGTTGTGTCCGGTAGGGATCCACTCGCTTCGAGCCGGAGCGGCTGTGATGTATGCCCAGGGGCCGACGGGACATTTGAACGTCCAGATGCGAGGAAAACGTCTGTAACAAGGCGCAGAGTTCGTGATCGCTGTGGGCATACAACAACATTGAAAGCACATACAGTACGCATCTCAGAGGAAGCCACATTGGACAGTCAATTTGGGCCATAATGTCTTCGACGGCCATGGTGGAGGGTGGTAGGGGATCTTCATCTTCTACCTTGGCGGGTTCTTGTTCACCACAGTCCGTTATGCAGGAAGGGAGTAAGGCCTTGGAAAGAGATGCATCGCCCACCGCAGGATGTGTATGTGACTGATCTGGCATAACCCTGTAGAGTACGTTTTTCAGTGGCACCATGAGAGATGATAGGGATGTATGCACCTCGTTCTTTTGCAAGATGTGTGGTCTTCATATGCGGTGGCTTCCTCAGCGTCAGCGCTGTAATAGTGTGACCATGGGAAGCGCAACGTTGGTCAACGAACAAGTCACGCACGATGAATTCCGCTTCAAGTTCAGACGGGGTGACCGTGAGTGAACCACATTGGCAACAACACCGGACGTAGCCAGAGCAACAGTGGGACGTGAAGTCGGTGACCCGCCAGAATTGTGTGAGAGAGTAGGAGAAGGACTTGTAGAGTCAGCGGTTGCGGAAGTTGCAGACATGGTTGGTCGATGCAAACACTAAGTTTATATGGGGTTATATACACAAACAGCAGAAGCAGCGGCATGATACGGAGTCATATTAGCAGACAGGAGAGGCGTCAATGACGTATCATTTACAGGAGACTATCAGGAGTGGGAAGCGGAACTACAGGGAGTTCAAACGCGGGTCTGATCGGGATCGCACAGAGACAAGCGGAAGATTCAGAGAACACTGAATTGGGCCATGGTTAATTCCTGGACCGTCCAAAATAGAAGAGTCCGCGTACCTGAGACAAGGACGAGACAGTTTCAGCCCCGAGCCTTTTTCATGGCGCTGGCGATGTTCGAGGCGAACGGATCAGAAAACGAGAGGCGACTTCGCTTCGAAAGGGATGTGGAGGGCGGGGGCGGAATCAGAACGCGGAGATAGGTGATGTCAAAGCAGTAGGCGTGACGTCCACCATCATTACCGGATATGGTGTAGTGTTGCATCGTGAACTTGACAGCGACTGTGGCCCCACGGAGTTCGTCCATGTAGTCGCGGGGGTGAATGATGTTGCCTTTGACGTTGAACGCCGGGAGGGGTCGCGCAATGTGGGTGTCACGGATTTCCGCAAGAGCATGAGCGGCGGCGGTTGAAGAAGTCGGCCATGCAGCCGTGGTGAAAGAAGGAGGTGTCACTGCGAACAAAAGATTCATAAGCACATGTGGACGAACATATCATGCAACGGAGGAGTCATACCCGAGTTGCTGCCTGACTGCGTGTCGGCATCTTCGTCATCGTCGTGTTTGCGCTGCGCAGAGAGTCGATGAAAATATTGATAAAAGCCATGTAAGGAACACGTACCTGAAAGACGCGGTGACGGAGGCGGATGTTTTTCACAGCTACAGAGCTCTGTGAGACTCCAGTCTTGTCCCTCACGTCATCTTCTGCGACCGCAGAATTGACAAAGAAGTCGATGTTTGCACAAGAGGATTTGAAGTCTTGGATGAGGGAGTTTGGCATTGCCTCGGTGGAAGGCGGGGCGACCAAAGCACACGTCAGGGTTGTGTCCGCAAAGGAACCGCTGAAAGACCTGTTCTTGGTTCCCTTCCAGTGCCCGTCAGCGGTGAGATAACAATGCTCGGGGAGGATTGTGGCGATGGTAGAAAGTTCGGAAGCCTCCGGCATCGCCGGCAACTCAACAGTGGTGGGGTCAGCGGCGTGAGCGGCCATATCATCACGAACGGAGTCCGCAAGATCCTTCTTGACCACAATGTCTGAGCGACCGTCTTGCAGCCACGTAAGTATGGCGCGCACGGCAGGACCATGTCCGAGGTAGTTGGGGTCTTGTGCAAACATGTCGCGCATGGTGAGAAGCCTGTCTTGAAGACGTGAGGCCGCTCCGGAGATAGTGGGCGTGGAGGGGGAAATGGGCTCGGCAGAGGTTTGGGGGTGAATTGCGTGTTGCTGCGGGCCAGGTTGTTTCGCAACGGCCTCAGCAGGGTCCAAGGTAGGTTTAGCGGTGAGCGCGGAACGTTTCATAGCGGCAACCCGAGGATCCGCAGTGGGCGGCACGGCAGATGCAGTGGTGTCGGAGGAACTCATCACAGAGATGCGACAGTCGGAAGCAGGCAGGTGAATACAGAGGGCATGTGGAATATATACTGTACGAAGTGATCTGCGAGCACGTTGCAATCACAGGCGAGCTGACGGTAGGAGAGGCGGGTGAGCAGATCATTTTTAGAGGGGTTACGGAACTTACAGGCGGATGCAAATTTTTACTGAATAGGACAGGAGGATGGAGCATCGACGGCGGAAATGGGTGGACCCGACAATCACAGGCAGCAATAAACGAACGGCACATTGAATAAGACAAGACAGGAGGCGAGGTTCTGGCCCATGTGCCATGTCAGGCAGCGTACCGGTTAGGAGGTTTGGGTCGCTTGAGATCACCGTGTTTCAGCAATGAGGAGACATACCCCGTTCCCCCCATGTCTCTCACAGCGGAAGAAGTCAACGATCTCACAGTACGAGAGCTGCTCGACGCTGCGCGTAATGTGTTAGCAATTCCACATGACCGCAGACGGAACAAAGCTACTTTGGTGGAGTATGTTGCGGCCCACCAGACAGCTGTGTTGACAACACGGATACAAGATGCACGGAATGGGCGGGAACACCGCAAGAGGGAGTTGGAGGAAGAAAGGGAGAGTAGGCGAGTGGCACAGCGGGTGGACGACCACGGGGCGGAGGACGAACCTGCCGAGGCCGACGTTGCATTTGCCTATCTTGCGCTTCCGACGGCGGAGGAGCGAAAAGAATGCAACCGAGCGTTCTTCGCAGCGACTTCCAATGAAGCAGTCCGACACGAGGTTTGTGCAGTATGTGCGCGAGACCTGCATGCGAAGGATTGCGGAATGCAGAGCGTGGCTTTCGGAGACTTGCCCAACCGGGCGAGACTGATCCCGACGAAGGCGCACCCTGCTCACGACCTCTATGAAGGCGCACTTTTGGAACCTCGGGGTGTTACCACGGGGGAAGATGGTGTCTTGCAAGTGATGACCTGCCGCGTGTGTCGGGAAGAGTTGGCTAAAGCTGGCGAACGAGGACCACCAAGACTGGCGTTAGCCAATGAGTTGTGGATAGGACGGGTTCCATGGCAGCTGGAAACACTTACAGTGTCAGAGCAGCTGTTGATTGCACTGCTTTATCCCCGTGTATACGTCTACAAGCTCTTCCCGAAAGGGCAGAAGTTCTCCCGGGATGAAGATGCGCTTCAACGAGCCATGCGAGGAACAGTCAGCACGTATGAGCTGAATGTCGGCCAGATGGCCGCAATGGTGGAAGGCAGCCTCATGCCTCGACCTCCGGATGTGTTGCCGTCGGTGTTAACGGTGACTTTTGTGGGTGCTGGTCCGCTCCCGAAGAAGTGGCTGAAACACCTGTTCCGAGTCCGCCGACATCATGTTGCGCAGGCTTTGATGTGGATGAAGACGCACAATCCAAAGTACTACGGGAACATTGAAGTCAGCATGGAGCGATTAGAGCGCCTGCCTGAAGATGATGTGCCGGACGAACTGTTGGCCATTGTGCGGCAGTGCGAAGACGTCGGGGCTGCTATCCAAGAAGGTACTGGCTATGTACCAGAGGACGACGATGATGGGGGCGAGACACAACGCTCGGAGAACGATGAACATGCAGAAGCAGGAGGCTCAGTCGACGCGCGTGAGTGTACTTTCTTGCAGTCGGTGTTCGCACTGATCCGGTCGTGCAGCATCAGATGTCATACCGCTTGCAATATCTGGCTCAGTGGATACAGATTTGTCGAAGCTGACGGCGAACGAGCTGATGATGTGGGGAGTCGCCAACCTGTGGACGGATGGTTCAGGAGTGGAAGGAGCGTACCGGTCGCGACCTTCCAGCAGGCCCGTCAATGATTTTGGAAGACGTCGGAGGGGTGATGGAGACCAGGACGACGGCGAGAACATTGGCGAGGTGGACAATTTGTTCGAGAAGGCATTCCCATGCCTGTTTCCCTACGGGCGTGGTGGACTGGAGGGGAGAGGGCAACACGTTGAGGTCGACCTGCGAGAACATGTTCAATGGGCATTGCAGTACTTCGATCGCCGTTTCCGGACGCACAATACCTTTCCTTTCGTCGCTTTCGGCATCGAGCAGAAGCGTGAGGCGCTGTGCTCTGCACGTATTCAGATGAAGAGACAGATGTTCGACCAGGAGGCACGGGTGTTGTCGTCTATCACCGTGGACACCCTGAAAGCTGCCAAGACGCGAGAGGATCGGGGTCAGGCCGTGTCTGACCCAGCAGTGTTGCTGCTTCGGAGGTTGGTTCATGGTACTGCCAGTCGGGTTCAAGGATCAGATGCACAGCGCTACAAGATCCGGTCGCAGATATGGTCTACTTGCCTGGTGCATGGTCCGCCGACAGTGTGGATCACCATCAACCCCTCTGACACACACGATCCGATAGCGCAGGTGTTTGCGGGCGCAGAGATAGACCTCGATCGGTTCCTAGCAAGCAAGGGGCCTGGCAAGGAAGAGAGGGTCAGGAACATCGCAGCAGATCCTTTCGCGGCCGCAAAGTTCTTTCACTTTCTCATCGACAAGATCCTCACAACCCTATTTGGCGTCACTGTCACGCCATACACGGTGAAATCCACAACAGGTGTTTTAGGCCGGGTCTCCGCGTACATTGGTGCTGTGGAGTCGCAAGGCCGAGGAACATTGCATCTGCACATGTTGCTATGGTTGCAGAACACGCCACGGCCAGAGGAGTTGCAAGAGAAGTTGAAGACTGCAGATTTTCGTGAGCAGGTGAAGAGGTACATCCGGACAAATCTACGCGCGTACTTGCCTGGCCTGGAATCAGCGGAGTCAGTTCGGGCGATTCCGAAGGACAAAGCGGTATCTTTCAACCGCCCACCAGATCCAGACTCACCAACGTATGAGCACGATGTTGCGTTGTTCGAGTTGCGGCTCGCAAGGGCGGAGCAAGTTCACCAATGTTTGCCTCGGGTATGCAAAATTCCGACAGGCAAAGGCAAGGAGACGAAATGCAAGCGGCGGGCTCCGTTCGAGTGTTCGGACGAAGACTACGTGAAGGAGAATGGATCGTGGTGCCAGAAGCGCTTGTACGGGTTTATGAACGGTTGGATTCCTGCGGTACTTGTTAACGTGCGGTGCAACAACGACGGCAAGATCCTGACGAACGGCGCAGACACAAAGAACATAACATTCTATGTGTCTTCCTATGCGGGGAAGAAGCAAGGCAGAAATTACAACATGTCAGCAGTTCTCGCAGATGGGTTTGCGTACCATCATGCACACCCGAAACCAGAGTATATGGCGAATATGCGGGAGCAACAGAGGTTGATGCTGTTCCGCCTGGTAAATGCTATCAACCGGGAGCAGGAACTGGCAGGGCCGATGGTTGTGTCGTACCTCATGGGTTGGAACGACACCAAGATGTCTCACACGTACTCGGCGCTGTTTTGGAACAGCTTCGTCGGGTTGCTGTTGCGGAGCTACCCGAATGTGCGCATGCAGAGGTGACGCTCACAGTTTCTTGTGCATCCAGCAATTCTGACGGCGTGGCAAGAAGGAACAGCGGAGGGGAGGAAGGAGTCGATGTCGAATCTGCACAGGATGCCGCAGTTCAGCCGGCGACAGAATTTGAAGAGGTGAGCATGCTCCACTGAGCCGTGGTAACGAAGAAGTTTTGAACGCACCACATGCAGGATGGATCGGAGAATGTGACCATCGAGATTGGTTCCAATGGGAGGGTGTACGCGAAGTCGCAGGCAACCGACTACGCTCTGCGGGGAAATGAGTTGGCAAGTTACAATGTCTGGCAATTCATCAAAGACACGTACGAGGCAGAGATGACGGCGGCTGATCGGGCCGCTGCAGCACAGCCGGAAGACAGCAGGCGGCGTCCGGGTCGACCGCGAAATCAACGGGCAAGCTACCAACCGGCGCACCCGTCACACGGAAAAAAGCTCCGTGTCGTTCGGTCCCGCGGACACCGCAATATACCGAATGTCATTGGGAAATGGTTTCCACGTCGAGACGATCCTGAAGAGTATGACTTCTACTGTGCATGCATGCTCGTGCTGGTGAAGCCTTGGCGGAATATGAAGACGGACTTGAAAGATCCCCAACAAAGCTGGTCCGACGCTTTCGAGCACTTTCAAGCAGAGGCCGGGCACGATGTCCAGTACGTGTTATCGGGGGCCCAGTACTTTCATGAATGTGCGCTTGCTGCTGCCGCAAAGAGAGACAGTGCAGGAAGTGCCGATAACAACCGAGGGAACTATTCCGGGCAACCTGACGACGAAGACATGGATCTCGAGGCGGAATTGCAACAGACGGCGGAGCACTACACGGAAGAAGGATTAGCGGTGTTGAAGATAGCATCTCAGAATGTGGCAGAAGAAGTCCACGCACTTATGGCCATGGAAGCTGCAAAACACGCAAAGTTCTTTGAGGAAGACACTCGGACGTGGCAGGTCAACAACTCAAATGCAGTGAAAGCCGCTACTCACGAAGACTTCCGGAAGCTTGCGGCGTGGAAGGAACACATGGAACGAGATGTTGAGGCACAACGCCTGGCGGGTCAACTACCACAAGTTGTTTCCCCACTGCCAGATGGCGGAACTGTGCAAGTGGACGACAATGAGGACCGCCACGGGCGACGTGCTGAAGTACAACCAGAACAACCGTCAGCAGTGCTGTCACCAATGACAGTAACAGAACTCACACAGGACCAGTTTCGGGCGTTCGACATCATATCATGGCACTTGGAACAAACGTTGGCGGATGTTGCAGTCACTCCTTTGCGGATGATCATCTACGGCGAAGGGGGCACTGGGAAATCGCGCGTCATTCAGATGGTTACAGAAGTCTTTCGGGCGAGAACAGCGACGTTCATGCTAGTCAAGGCCGCGTATACAGGAATAGCGGCATCGTTGATCGACGGCAAAACCACACACGTCATAGGACACATTTCGCTGGATAGCAACGGCAAGCTGTCAGACAAGGGGAAGCGTCTCCTCCAGGACTTTTGGAAGGGGAGGCGTTACCTTGTTCTTGACGAGTTTTCTATGCTGGCGAAGTCGTTTTTCGCTGTTCTGGAGCGGAACGTGTCTACCGCCATGGAAGGCCAAGGGTTGGAAGGTTCGTTTGGTGGCATCAGCGTCATCCTATGTGGCGATCTTCATCAGTTCCCACCGGTGGCGAAGGGAAGATCGGAAGCACTGTACCGGCGGAAGGACACGGTGCGCGACAAAGCTGATTGCCTCATTGGTCGGCAAATCTACGAGGAGTTCACCACCGTGGTCATTCTGAAGCAGCAGATGCGTGTGACTGACCCGGTGTGGCTTGAGTTCTTGGATGCTCTGTGGCACGGACGGGTGCAACATGAGCACCTGAAGATGCTTCGGGAGCTTGTTGTCGGAGAACCAGGGGTCGGTACCGCGAATTTCGACGGAACATCGTGGGGCGCTGCGTCACTTGTTACTCCTCGTCATGCGGTGCGACAGCAGTGGAATGCCCGTGCAGTCCGAACATGGTGCAGAACCAGTGGTAATCAATTGTTTTCAATCACAGCAAGCGACACAACACAGGGAGGGAGACCACTGACGATGAAGGAGCGGTAAGTTTTTCACTGTCCCGAGCATCGAAGTGACTTACAAGTGAGATCATCAGATGGTGCCTCGCAGGTCGGCTAAAAGGCGAAGGCAGGCGCAAGCGCAAAGATCTACCGGAACAAGTCGAATTGGCTATCGGCATGAGGGTTATGGTGACATCCAACATAGAGACAGACCTTGATTTGGCAAATGGCGCGCGGGGCGACATCGTCGACATTATCCTGCATCCGGATGAACCTCCGGTTGGCGACGAACCGGTCGTTCATTTGAAGTACGTTCCGTGTTTTGTGTTGGTGAAGATGCACCGCACGAAGGCGAGCAAGCTAGACGGGCTTGCAGAGGATGTAATCCCGGTGGAAGCTATTTCTCGAAGCATGCAAATTGAACTAGGACGAGCGAACGGTCAAAAACCAATCAAGCGGACTGTGCACAGAGAACAGTACCCAATTACCGCTGCGTACGCTTTTACCGACTACCGTGCCCAGGGCCAGACGATTCCGGAGGTTGTTATAGATATCAAGACGCCACCGCCCCCAGCAAACATGACACTATTCAATGTGTATGTCGCCCTGTCACGGAGCCGAGGACGACAGTCGATTCGATTGTTGTGGGATTTTGACGACACAACGTTGCTAGAGAAGCATGATCAGCAACTCACGGATGAGGATAACAGGCTGGAGGAGGCAAACGAGCAGACAAGGAAGTGGTGGATGGGTTTGGGGCGGTCGCAACCACGAGTGTGAAGCGTTACGATGTAACGGGGTGCGATTTGCAATGTGCCGCGAGGACAGCTACTGTAGCAGGGAGTCCATAAGAACACCGTATGGAAGACTGCTTACCAGTTTCGGACGAGGCCTGGAAGGGATTTGTTCCTCCTCGGCGGCCGCAGCGGATTCTGGAACGGACCGGGGTGGACGGCGGGAGGATGTCGAGAAATGCTGTGCAGGCACCATTGAGATCGAACGAACCAGCATTGTCCGCTAGCATCCGCGAGCAATCTTCATACAGGTGTGAAATACGCATGTTGCATAATTGCATCCGCGTTGAGGACAGATATAAGCATGGCGATGAATGAGAGTTTGCATGTATCAACATTTGCCGTCATGTCAACACAGCCATCCAAATCCGGCGACACGGACTTCACAGCAGATGGGGCGCGGAGAAGCGGACAGCAGAGTATTCCTGTAAGTCTAATTGTTCAGACTGAGACAGTTTTTCCTGCTAAAGATTTCGCGAAAGGTTACCGTTGCGCATGTGTCCACCGCGAGCCGATCGCAAGGCACAACTATCCGCGAGATCGTAGCGGTGGAAAGGCAGGGCAGGGGTACGGCAGTTGTGTATGTCCTGGAATGTCGTCAGACAGATGATAGCGCGAATTGATCGGTCATAACGAACATTATCACGGGCCCGGTGTGCGTACATCAGGGGCCATGCGATGAGAAATATATAGGATGGTGTGCATTCCATGCCGTGAAGATCACTGTGTCTGCCCGGAGAATTCATGGTCAGTTTAGCAAGGCGACACGTGGACTGAATGCCACTGACTGATGGTACAGATCAGACAGAGCGACACCATGCACACCACCGAATATGGCGATTTGCCCTCGCAGAACCTCGCTATTGCAGTGACTGGCGGGTCCAGCAGGGGTCACGTTAGGCAGGTGTTGCGCAAGCGTCATCGGGCACTGTTTGCCAGGTGAGCTGTGGAACAATGGTGACACGGGGTTCAGAAAGCTGACCGTAGGTGTAGTGTTGCTCGGGATCCTGATGCGCTCATGCGAGTGATGGGCGTGTGCGACGCTGTGTTCGTAGGTTCCGCAGTTGTGGCGGTCCTGTATCCGTCGTTCACGGACATCCAAGACTACGATATGTACGTGCCGTTGCGCAACATGGCAGCGGTAATCGAACACCTCACTGAGGAAGAACAGTACACGATCAGCAGTGTCCGGACCGCGACTGTCAACACTGACTGCATTACGCACGGCTACAAGTACACTGAAGGGGTCGCACGCGTCGTGAAACTTTCCGGTTTTGGGGGCCGAGTTGATGTCATGGGTTGCGGTGCGAACGACCACTGGGATTCCCCCACGGTGGCGCTGGCCAATGTGTGGGTCACCGTTCTCATGAACTACGCGGGCGCATATGACATCATGTCAGCTTACCCGAGATTGACCATGGCCGGGCGCGGTCTCATTCGATGGGAGCACGTCCTCGACCCCACCTTCCCTGGAGGGACTGAGATCTCGGAGATTGTGAAGTATCAACGTCGAGGATTTGAATTTGCGTCGACCGCCCACGGTTGGAACGGCGAAGACGAAGCCGGCTCTCCTGTGTGCGAGGGGTCGTGGCACTGTCCGCACCGCATGCGTTGGTTCGGAGACGACGGATGCTACCATATTGTATTTGCCGAGCAACAGGAGTCATCGACACCGATCGCGACGAGGTGGACGTTACGTGGGGAGGCACGGGAAACACGGTGCGGTGAAATGAGGGCCGGGAGGGGGGAGGTGCATCATGAATGGTGCGTCTGCCCGGCAGGGGACGCATCGGGCAGTAGGGGTAGAGCATGATCGTATAAGATACCAGAATTTGTAAAATGACACGTGCGACGCAATGCCTCACATTGATCCCGTGCAACTGGTCTCTCTGGAGCCCTTTCAGCTGCCGGATGGACGCACAGCGGTGAGTTCGCAAGTGAAACCTACGTTCCGGAGCACTCACAGTGCGACGCAGATGGACTGGCACGTGATCTTTATCTTGTGGGGAACAGAGCAAGTCACCGTATATGGTTTCGTCCTGTTCAGCACAGAGGAGCTCGTGAGTTTCTTGGAGGAATTCGTTGAGTACACCGGACGGCTAGTGCGGTTAATGGGAATCGAACACCACGCACCGGAGGATTTACCGTAGCGAGCCGCACAGCGAAGGCCATAATGCTGTGGACATAGATCAATTTCATGTCAACATCGTGAGATAACGAGCGACAGAGTGGAACAAAGAGTACATGTCTGTGGTCGTGATGTCCACGTATCATTTCTTAATATGGAATATGTTCGTGAGGCGAACAATGTCCATAAAAGGAACACTTACGATCGAGTACATGAAGAGCTGGCATTGTCCGCCCACGATAGAGCGAGAAAAGTTATCAATGAGATTGGTTTCGTGGCTGACATAACTGCGACTATTCGTGGAGTACATCAGACGGCTAGTGTGGCTAATGGGAATCGGAGACCACGCACCGGAAGATTCACCGTAGTCAGCACCACAGCGGAGGGCACATTTTTTGTGGAGTGCTGAAGGGCGGACTGAAAGCAGTTTCAGCGGCGGATCTGTTCCCCAAAAGGGGACTCCTGTCAGTCGAACAATAGATAAATATAGCAGGCAATCGCGAGTGCACTTAGCGGAGCGGATTTTGCGCAGGGTGCATGGTAAGGAGGCCAAACGGGCGGGCAAATAGAAATTGCATCCGACAGCGGCGGGAGATTAAGGGGATCGGGAGGATCGGCGACGTACACATTGAGTGGTAAGACAACACATATAAGCGTGGAATGGGTGAGGCCACCCCGACGAACTCTGTCGCGGTCTACACACTCGAAGATGGCAACCTATGTGAGTAAACGCTCCGTGTGACAATGTGCGAATTGAACTAAGACAGTAGAAGTGGCGTACAGTATTGGGTGTGCACTACGGAGCGACAGGCAATCCGACCTTGAAAGCGGTACCAGTGCAACACACGGAGATCGGGAGCGGAGTGGACCTGCCCATGTTGTCCGCAATTTTTCGCGAAGTCGGACAGTCGGAAGTGCTCGTGGTGACGTTGTTGAGGGCGAAGAAGACGTTCGTCGTCTACTACCCTTTAAGCCACGCCGAAGAACCAAACGGAAGACGGGAACGTGATGTGATGACTGATAACATGTGTGCGCACCTGTTACTGTTTCAATGTCGCGGGGTAGCGGCAGGATACGAGGACAGCAACGAAACGGATTTCGCAGACGCGACTAGAGCCGCCGATTTGTGAGTTCCATTTGTGGGATAAAAGATGGCTAGCTTACGTTACTGTAGCGCAGCACGTTACATTCTCAACAGGTCTGACTGCGACAGAAACCCGTACTATGTGAAAGTATTTTGATGGCCAAGGATTGCAGGGCGGGTGTGAGTGCGAAGATGTTGTACAGTTGTATGAGAAACGGTCGCGTGGGTGGATAGCAATATACCGCAGATAGTGGAAGTTACGCGCCATCGACAGAGAGAATGATGACCACGGGAGGACGAGAGCAAGGAGATGTCGGAGTGCAGCAAGCTTTGGTGGCCGAAGGAGTTCAAGTCGCGGTGGTGAGGTGGCGTTGAGGCGCTAGGGTCAAATCGGTGCTGATCGGACAGTTCCGGGTGCACACGGCGCTTGAATTATGGGGGTCCCTGTGACCTTGCACGCAAGGTANTATGGGGGTCCCTGTGACCTTGCACGCAAGGTAACTTCCTCTCGGGTGGTTCTGCTTCGTCTGCTTATGCTTGGTCATCTGGCTATGGCGACATCGCTCACGTAACATAAGATGACCTTCAGCGATCTACTTATCTGCGGAACATCGGGATATATAAGGCTGCCAGTGCACTGTCGGACACCCATTCCAGAACCCATCTCTACCTCTACCTCGTCCTTTCTGCTACCACCTATCACGTAGCGCAATGGCATCCAGACCTCTTTTCAACGCGCCCGCCCCGAATGTCCCCTACTTCGTTCCACGG
>WJSG01010567.1:0-11201 GCA_016618145.1 Sanghuangporus lonicericola | reverse complement strand
CAGACAGCCGTGGCTAAGACGCGCCTACAGAAGACAGTGGGTCTACTCTTATTCTTCGTCTAGACAGTATGCTCACCGTCTTCTCCAAGGACTACACACAGAGAGAGGATGTGCTTCAAATTTCTTTGACTACTTGCAATACACACATCGCACGCTCAGTATCTCCCTGGACATGCGTTCAATCGCCTCGACCCTATGGGCACCGTGGAGCAGAGCGCCGCTCGTCCCCACACACCCGCTACAGTATCGCACTTAGCATCCCTCGCCGTATGCAGAGCTTGGCGGATAGTCTTTCCGGTGCTCCACCTTGCATGAAAGCACACACGAACTTCTGCAAGGCAGATATCGCCCGGAGTGCCGCATGGCTCGCCATGGCCTGTCGGCCTAGTCGGGCTGGAGGAGGGAGGCTGTTTGTTCGTCACGCGCAGTCCTACATTGACCACCGACCGACCGGTTACAACTGCGTCACCCGGGGTCGCCGTGCCGCGACTCGCCGGCTTCCATCAAGCTTCTCTGTCCAGGTTTACTTCAGCAAGGCCTTCCTGATATGGATCTCCTGAGGGTCGTCAGAGCAACTCTTCCGCAATCCACCACCACCCCAAGCTTCACGTTATTCGCACTCCCACGCAGGTCTCATGCAGCTCGTCTGGTTTATCACAGGTATGCTTCGAGATGGTCCATACGAGATGATGCTGACATTCCTCTCCAGGAGCGTCCTCTGGGTTGGGTTATGCTCTCACCCAACGGATCCTCGCGCGCGGCGACCGGGTTATAGCGACGGCGCGCAACCCAAGGGCGTTGGACGCTCTCCTCTCGCACCCCGACACAGACAAGTCTCGTATACATGTCCTCAAGCTAGACATCACGTCGCCCTTCGCGACGCTCCAGGAGACCGCACAGCAAGCAGTCGAGAAATGGGGCCGCGTCGACGTTCTCGTCAACAACGCCGGTATTGGCGGTGAAGTCGGCGCGAGCGAAGAGCTAGGGTGAGTCACCAGCGTGTCTCGCTGCGCTCCAATGTGCTGACCGGGTTGCCCAGAGTGGACTGGCTGATGCACGTGATGAAGACGAACTACGCTGGCNAGTGGACTGGCTGATGCACGTGATGAAGACGAACTACGCTGGCACTGTGAACGTCACCAATGCCCTGCTTCCTCACATGCGTTCGCGGCGCGCGGGGACGGTCGTTCTTCTTGGAAGCCGGTCGGCGTATCGGAACGAGTTCCTTGTGAGTTGCTCATCTGCTGACCGGGTTGCCCAGAGTGGACTGGCTGATGCACGTGATGAAGACGAACTACGCTGGAACTGTGAACGTCACCAATGCCCTGCTTCCTCACATGCGTTCGCGGCGCGCGGGGACGGTCGTTCTTCTTGGAAGCCGGTCGGCGTATCGGAACGAGTTCCTTGTGAGTTGTTGAGTTACCTCTGCGCCGTCGCTTGTCTGACGATTTGTAGGGACCTGGTACGTTCCCAGTGAGCTTCCGCTGCGCAACAGCTTAACTGTTCTCGTAGTTGCCTACGCTGCTTCGAAGGCAGCCGTGCATTGTACGTGTCCAGCATATGCTCACCCGCGCGGATATTTTTTGAACTTTTCGACAGCGTACGGCGAGACGCTCTCCGCGGAGGTAGCCCCCTTCAACATCCGCGTCACCGTCGTCGTCCCTGGCACCTTCGACACGCCCCTCGCCCACCCAATCATTGGCACGCCCATCGCGGACTACGACCCGGCCCGCGCGGTGCTGCGCCAACGCGTCGAGGCAGCGAAGAACATGCCCAACAAGGGCGACCCGGTCAAGGGCATGGATGCGCTCATGGACGCGATCCGTGGAGAGGGACGCGCGGCGGGCAAGGCTGGGCTGCCGTTGTGGCTGTTGCTGGGCAGCGACTGTATTGCGGATGTCAAGGGCCGGGCGGACAGGCTGAAAGGCGTCGCGGAGGAGTGGGCTGCCGGCTGCGTGAGAGGCGGTGGTTCGAATGCCTTGTGTTGTATGTTGTGTATGAACATATATTTGTTGCAGACACGTCCTTGTTCGCAGCGCTTGTACCGCACGTAGCCGATATCGATGACTGGATGCATGTTGCGCACTGCATATGGTGTGCATCTCCCAGATCAATCAAGTGCCTCAGTCGCGTTCATAGCCAGTGATCACTGATTATACGTGTTCATAGCCGTGTCGTGCTCATAGCCAGTGTTCATCGTCGTGTCTTGCTCCTGTTTACAGCCGGTCCTCTTAGTGATGTACCGCTTTTTGTTTATGGCCGTCTCTTGCAGCCAGTGGACTGGGCAGCCGTGATTTGTAGATGCCTGGCGAAGAGACTCAGTAGAGGAGGAGAAGGAAGTTGGCGGTCAAGAGCCGCGGCGTGGTGTGAGAACGCAAGTTCTAGTCATTGCATGTATCTACTACACGAAGAAGTACTATACATGCTACTAGAGAGCACACAAACGGAACACCGGGAAATCGTTGCGACGCACTTTCTACGAGCGCTTAGATTACTAAAACGGGAAGCCACACCTGTACAGTCGTAAGACTGCCGCCGCTTGATCTCCGCCGGCTGCCAATCTCCTGCATTCTCCTTGGACAGTGCTTGAGCGCTGAGCCTGGGGCTCCAACTCGCTTGCCGCAGAGCTGCAGTCTTCGACGAGGACATCAGTCATTGCACGCACAGGGCGCTGAACGTGGCGTCCGGTATGCAGAGCTCCCCGGAATGTCTGAAACAGCACCTCAAAACACGCCCGGGAGAGTCCAGATAAGCCCGGCCACACATGACGCCGCGCAGAGCATACCTACTCGCGGGCTAGAGTCTAGAGATGCGATGACATCGCTCTCGCGAGCATCGTGGTTGATGTGGGACAGCGGAGACAAAAGCTTCGTCCCGGAGCTGCCTTCTGCGTACGCTTGTAACAGCAAATATAGAAGTTGTGCGCTCGGTAAGTCATTGTAACTCGGTACAAGCAGAGCAGTAAAACGTACCGAAACTCCCCAGGGTTGCGGAGTAAACACGACGGTGTACAGCCAAGAGACCGCCACCGGGAGCTGCTTCACGCAGCGTGATAACATTCTGCATCGCTTCTGAGCGAAGTCTATAGAAACTGTACGTCAGCCTCCAGGTAAGTCATTGAAGCGCGGTACATGCTGAGCAACAATACATACCGAGAAAGCTTTGATTCGCCTGGCGACATGTCGCCTAGCACGGGAGCTACGATAGCATGACGAAGGCCTATGGCCGAGGTACAAGCCGGAGGCTTCGACGGCGCCCGGGAGAAGTCAAGCCGCAGGATAGCGTCTGCCGAGAGATCTTGCACGTCGCATCTTGTACAGGAGAAAGCGAGATCTCTGCGGATTGCGAGTGGGTGAATAAGTAGGGTGTGCCTGCGTGTGTCTTGGCTTGACTATGACGGCAGCTGCGGCGAGCGAGAGCTTGGGAGAAGGGACACCGCGGGCTGCACCTGCGCGACGCTGCGACCGTCCGGGAGTAGTGGAGTTGCGGGATGTGGCTGGGAACCGTCTGCGGGGAGGTGGTGCATGCCGCATTATGGAGACCGGGGGACAAAATACCTCGGCGGAGGGCGGGAGAGCCCGAGTGCACGGGATATGGTGTGTCTCCGTTCGTGTGGATCGCTGCGACGGCGGGCGAGAAGCCGGAAGGCGACAGTATGCCGCGGGCCGCACCGTGACCCCGGAGCGCAGAACCGTGAGACACTGCGACTGTCTGGGAGATGTTGCTTGTTACATCTTGTGGGTGGGAGCAAATCGAACCCTGCGAGGCGGTGCTAGAACGCTCGGATGTGCAGAATGCAACGCGCCTGCCGGTAAACGACGCTGCACCCAAAATGGGGCGAAGGCGGCGGGAGCGGAGCCGTGTGCACGATCGCGACGTGTCGAGGGTTGAGCTTGCCGTGCATGCCTAACGACATTCGAAACGACTGTCAGCACGAGCCGGGACTCGGGAGCCATGCGGAGGAGACTTGAACGCACCGACGGGTCCTCTCTCTCCATCCGCGTCACTTGAGTACGCGTGGTGCTAACTGCACCGGAGGAAGGGGAGCTCGTCTGGGAGGTGGCTCAAAGGACGGCGAGTGGGAGGACGGCAGATGGAGGATGCAACAGAGAGACAGAGAGGACGTCGGCAGCTGGGAGGGCATGCAGATGAAGGGGGAGAGGGGAGACGGCAGGCTCTCGGAGGGCGCAGCATATATCATTCTCGCTGCTCATTCGGATTCCCAGGGTCGCAGACGGCAATGGCCGCCGTTCCGCGATGTATGTTGTGATCCCATGTTGGACGACTCCGTTCGTGAGGTTGAATGCTGAGTTCAGAGTTCTCAGCCAATGCGCCGGCCAACTCGTTCTGGCGAGACATCGGCTCCCGGACTAGGCGCAACTCACCGCTTTCGGACGTTTCCATGTCGTTGTCACTCTAGCCGTGACCGCCGGATGCGAGTGCTGAGAGGAATGTTGAGATTGCGATCCACGTGTGACATGAGCATGCCCGGACCCAGCAGGACAAATAGAGGGCCGTCATCGCTGTTGACAATCAAGGGAAGCACCGGATAAACCGAATCTGTTCGCGTCCGAGTCGTTCGGTAAGTAGCATTCCTTTCCAGCCAACCTTCCCGGAACTCCGGATTCAGCGTGAGGTCTCCTAGCTCCTGTCGCAGCAAGCTGTTACAGCATGTGCCGTGGTCGTCCTCCCATACCCCAGATGATTTGATGTGCAGCTGCTGAGTTGACGGGCCTCGGATATCTGGCGTGTGCATAACGGTGTTGTTACTTGCGGACAGGCCGTGTCAGTCGCAGGAACGCGACGGCGCAACGGAAGTGTGCGGGAAGCTCGAATGCTTCTGGACGAACAAGGCAGCTTCGCTCCGCTGCCATCTGTAGTAGGTAGAGTATTGCACGGGCACAATGTCCCTGCGTGATGTATTAGTTACCTGGAGTCTCAATTATGCGACAGAACGAGAGGAGGTCACGTACCATCTCGAATGTTTCACGGCGAACTTGGTAGTATCCCGTCCGCTCGAAGCCGTCGCGTGCTCGGAGTCTCGGAGAGGATCATGCCTGCACACGATGTCTCGCGTGATAGCATAGACGTTCGCTCCGCTGCTTCTGTGTCCGGGAGTGCATTCTTCCGAATCCTCTTGCGCGCGGTTGGCAGTCCGAGCGACTCCCGAACAGTGCTTCCCACCTGGATCATCACCATAATATCGCAGTGCTCCCAGTACCCGTGCAGTTTACAGATGTGAGCGATGGATTGGCTGGGAGACTCCGTGAGAGCCAGGCCGACCGCTACAAAGACTCAAATAGCGTGGCGAACAGTGCTACTTGCTAGAAGGGGCATCCTGCGTGGCATCGTTCTTGCCTAGCGGGCTGTGCGCGACCTTCGAGCCGTCGAGGAATGTTGCAGCCACAGCCGCAGCCGCAGCCGGGCGTACCTCCGAGTCTTCCCAGGCCTGCCGTTCGTCGCGTTACTATTCTGTCTCCCGAGCGGAGGAAATGGACATCTGGCGGTGTCCGAGTCGCCTCCCTGTAAGTAGGTTCGTAGTACCAGTATGTAAGCTCACTCACCCGGGACGTAGAGACTACTCAGAGTCTGTGTTCCGCCTCCCACCTCTCCTAGGTGCATTATAGCGAGTAGACATGTGCAACAACGCTCGCTCCCGGGTAGCGGATGCGCTGCAATGTGCATCCACATGCCGCGACCTTGAAGCATGCACCGGCGGCGCAGACGGACATCGCGTCCTGCGCGGGGACGAAGAGTTCCCGGCGACCGATTCGAGCAATCCCAGCGGGATATTCCTGAGCATCGAGAAGACACGTCGAACGTCGAAATGAGCCGCAGGCTCACTCAACGACATCCAAGCGGCGAACATTGAACACGTACCTGTTCCCTGTTCGCGGTCCACTGTTCAGGGCCCACTTGAACGTCCGAGTCGAGTGACCACACGTGCTGGAAACTCGTGCGGCCACCCTGCACCCTCCCGGGCACGTCCAACGCGGCGATAGAGACGCATCCCACGCAGTGCCAGCTGTTCTGCATGCCGTTCGAGGCTCGTGCATGCAGCGGCGACTCTGGAGCGAGCACGACGCGGCCGCGCTGGGGGCCGCATCGGACACAATCCTGGGAAGTGCCCAGGTTGAGGGTTGCGCCGTGTTGTATGTTTCATCTGCGTGCTGTCGCCGGAGTGCTTCCCCGCCGGCACTGGTGTGTTGGACTGCGCGCCGTCGCGTCCAGTCTCGCACTGGAGCGCAACCCGACGCGAACTGCGCTGAGGATGCTTGAGTATGGGAGCACGTCTGTGCGCTGTCCAGGTTTCAAGGCAGGGTGGCGAAATAGCGAGCGAGCGAGCGGCGTGCCGACGTCGGACGTCCCTGAAAATTGGTACGTACGCGTGCAGGGGTACTCGGAGATTCGCCAAGACACGGCAGAGGTGCAGGGAAAGGATCCTATAACCCCATGCGCAAGTCAGCACGGTCTCCGCTGCTCCCGACACACTCCCAGCGCCGGTCACTCACCTCGCCCCCGCCGTCCGCTCCAGCCCGTGTCGCCCGTGTCCTACGAGCTGAGTTCCGGTGAGTCGCTGCCCAAGCCGGATGCCCTTCCATCGTGTCGAGCGATACGCACCTGCTGACTGCACCTCTCCTTCTCCCAGCCGGCGCGTTCGCTGCTCGCCGTTGACGAGCTCCCGGTGAGTCGCATTCTAAGCCGGCCATACCCGAGACCGCCCTGTCCGCCACCGACTGACTCTCCTCTCTCTCACACCCAGATCTGCGAACATCCACGCCCCAGTGAACCAGCCCCACGGTGAGCACCTACACAGCAGCGCATCAGGACTCACCTTAGAACCTCCCACCAGCTCCAAAGCTGCAAGGTGCGTGATCTCCCTTCCATGTCCGCCCTCCCAGACCGTTCACGACGTCTGGAGGATCCAGATCCGGTGCCCTGGAAAGCGCATGCGCACGCGTAAGTACCCATCATGTCCGCGAGCGAATCTGCACGACACTCACACCATCATAGAGGCGTCTCGCCGATCCCGGTGTATCTGTCAAGACTCGCGACTCAAGCTCGACGCGGGTGAGTGCGCTCCATCGAGCCGCGCGTACCACCTGGTGCTCATGGGATGTCCGCGCTCGCAGCGTCGTCGCACTCGCGCCGTGGTGGGAAGGAAATATATTCGAGACTGTAGTTATCGCAAGTAGTACTTCGTAGTGTACTGTCGGCTCATGTGCAGACGTCTCGAGGCAGGAGACGTCGGGACGTCGCGCTGAGAGAGAAGTTGCGAGGGAAGGGGCGTTCCAGTTTCGAGTCGACCGTCCTGGCGAGGGGTCGATGCACGCTGCAGCCTAGATGCGCTGCCAGCGCCGTCCGAGCCGTCGCCCTTGGCGGTGCGACGAGTCGGCGTTCGCGGCCTGATTCGCCTTCGCTGTGTCGCAGTTGTGCTCGCGGAGGGCGTTGCCCGAGGCCTCCGGGCAGGCTCGAGAGTGCGGCCGCGGGCGTCGGCTTGACGGATGTCGCAAGGGCGGGAGAAAGGGCTGAGGGCGAGAGGGAAGAGGATGCCAGGATTTTGGGCGAGGAGTCGGATTGTGTGGTCGAGGTGCGCGACGTGCTGTTGAGAGTCGGTCTTGGTGTTGATCTTTACGGAGAGATCCCGGGCGGTGCTTACGCGGGTTGTTACTTGAAGCAACGGGCTGAGTGTTTTGAGAGTCACGTTCGACGAGTCACTTGAGCAGGACAACGGGCGGCTGATAGAGAATTCCAGGGCTTCAGACGACGGGTGGCGGAGAGGCGCAAGCGTACTGTTGAGGTGGACTAGGGTCGACTTTAGTGTCTTTGCGGTGGGAGTCAATACACGGAGAGCTCGAGTACTACTTACGTGAGTAAATCGACTTGCAAGTTGCGCCCAGTGATCACTGGAGCGAGGCACGAGACGCGAGGTGCGAGGATGGAACAGGCTTGTATGCCGCAGCTTGAATGAAGGGCAGGCGGCTTGATGCATTGTCACTGCTGGAGAGTGGGCGTGTCGTGTTTGAGTGCGTGCGGGCGAGGGTGATTTTGAATAACGATACCTCGAGACGTTGCAGACGGAAGGAACGCTGCGAGGGAGAGAGAGTCTGCATAGGAGACAACGGGTTTGCGTGTTGGCGAGACGTAGAGTGCATGTACATACGTGAATCGAGAAGGGACATGGAGGGACGCACCTGCACCCTGTGCTTGTCGCACACACCGACCCTCCTGCGAGAAGGACTTGCGAGAGACCGCCGGGGTCTTCTGCTCATAGGCGGGCGTACAGGGCACGGGGAGGACGTCGTCGCAGAGTTTGAGGGAAGAGAGGGGCACTAGAGCTGTGGGCAGAGTGCGCGTACCGGGGTGCTGCCTCTTCTTGAGGGCGGCGGCGAGAGAGGCAGTCGAGCAGGAGCGGTCGAGTGCCGTCCCAGACGAGTCGAAAGCGAGCGAGGGGGCGGCAAACAGGCGCAAACAGCGTCGCGGGCTCGAGCAGACGGCAGCTGAGCGAGCGACGGCAGCCAGAGCGAGCGACAACGAGGGCAGAAGAGGCGGGCGAGCGGCGAGCGACCGAGCAGCTCTCGCGTACAGCCACCACTCGCGTGACGTCAGCGATCGACGTCGCCCAGCGATCGCAACCTCCAGCGCGAGCGGCCGCGGTAGAACGCGTGTACAGAGGCGAGCAATCATCAGGAGTAGTTGGATGTTGGATGTTGAGAGCCAACCGACGCGACCCGCGGCGAATGCCCAGTAAGTAACTAGTTTCAATGACGCAATAAACAATGGATTAATCCCCCGCCGCCCAAGGCGCTCTGCAGCTTGTCCTCCGCCACCATGTCGTCTTTCGCGAAAGCCTTGTCCCCTGCTGTCAGGGAAATACGGATTCTGTGCTGCCAGACAGGTCCTGCGTCGGCGGGTGCACGGTGAGCCAGGCCCAGTTCCTCGAAACAGACTCGGGTTAACGTGTTGTAGGTAATTTATCACCTCCCACTATCCGACGCTCAAGCAACACAACCCCGACCTCCCTATCCTCATCCGTCAGGCGAAGGGAACTCCTGCGAGGGTGTTTGCGAGATTTGGTGCGTTTGATACTGCTCATACAATACGCGTTGCTGACTGAAGTCCCGCAGACAAGGGATTGGAGAAGCACGTCGAGGTCGAGGGTCTTTCCTCCTCAGACGTCGCGTCGCGGATCTCACAGCTGTTGGGCTCATCATGATCGGCTTGTACTTTGATGCAATTGCACGTCCTTCAGTAGACTTCATTGGGCAGTCTCCAGACATCTCAAGTCGCGTTTGATACTACCAGTGGATGAAGGTACGTCCTCAAACAGAGGGAGGTCAAGGTCGCCGTTGCGGTCGCGGGGCGACGGCTCCGTTGGCAATATCAAGAGTCAGACGGAGAGGCTATAGAACGTCGCGGAAGAGTTGGCAGCCCTCGAAGTGGGCTTGGGAACGATGACACGCCAGCAGCTTGAGCAGGGCGAAAGGTACGTCAGTCCTAATACTACACATCACGTTCTGACTCTATGACTATAGTCAGGTCCTTGGTACCAAATGGCAAATGGATTCGTCAGGCGCCATCCTACATTGACCACCGACCGACTGCGTCAACCGGTGCCGCCGTGCCGCAAGTCGCCGAAATCCATCAAGCTTCTCTGTCCAGGTTTACTTCAGCAAGGCCTTCCTGATATGGATCTCCTGAGGGTCGTCAGAGCAACTCTTCCGCAATCCACCACCACCCCAGGCTTCACGTTATTCGCACTCCCACGCAGGTCTCATGCAGCTCGTCTGGTTCATTACAGGTATGCTTCGAGATGGTCCATACGAGATGATGCTGACATTCCTCTCCAGGAGCGTCCTCTGGGTTGGGATATGCTCTCACCCAACGGATCCTCGCGCGCGGCGACCGGGTTATAGCGACGGCGCGCAACCCAAGGGCGCTGGACGCTCTCCTCTCGCACCCCGACACAGACAAGTCTCGTATACACGTCCTCAAGCTAGACATCACGTCGCCCTTCGCGACGCTCCAGGAGACCGCACAGCAAGCAGTCGAGAAATGGGGCCGTGTCGACGTTCTCGTCAACAACGCCGGCATTGGCGGTGAAGTCGGCGCGAGCGAAGAGCTTGGGTGAGTCACCAGCGTGTCGTGCTGCGCCCCAAATGTGCTGACCGGGTTGCCCAGAGTGGACTGGCTGATGCACGTGATGAAGACGAACTACGCTGGAACTGTGAACGTCACCAATGCCCTGCTTCCTCACATGCGTTCGCGGCGCGCGGGGACGGTTGTTCTCCTTGGAAGCCGGTCGGCGTATCGGAACGAGTTCCTGGTGAGTTGTTGAGTTACCTCTGCGCCGTCGCTTGTCTGACGATTTGTAGGGACCTGGTACGTTCCCAGTGAGCTTCCGCTGCGCAACAGCTTAACGGTTCCTCAGTTGCCTATGCTGCTTCGAAGGCAGCCGTGCACTGTACGTGCCCAGGATATGCTCACCATCGCGGGTAATATCTGAACTTTGTGACAGCGTACGGCGAGACACTCTCCGCGGAGGTAGCCCCCTTCAACATCCGCGTCACCGTCGTCGTCCCTGGCACCTTCGACACCCCCCTCGCCCACCCAATTATCGGCACGCCGATCGCGGACTACGACTCTGCGCGCGCGGTGCTACGCCAACGCGTTGAGGCAGCCAAGAAAATGCCCAACAAGGGCGACCCAGTCAAGGGCATGGACGCGCTCATGGACGCGGTTCGTGGCGAGGGGCGCGCGGCGGGCAAGGGTGGGCTGCCGCTGTGGCTGTTCCTGGGCAGCGACTGTATTGCGGATATCAAAGGCCGGGCGAACAGGCTGAAAGGCGTCGCGGAGGAGTGGGCTGCCGTTGGGAGTGGGCTTGGGACGGAGGACCCGCCAGCGGCTTAAGGAGGCGGGTGTGCCGGCATGGTCCACAACTTCATAGAGGTACAAGCATTCCACACGTCATAGATCGCGTTCTGACCATCTGGTTGTTGCAGGCACGTCCTTGTTCTGAAGTAGTCCGCGAAATGACATCGATCATGTATACTGGCCCACTGGGTGAGCACAGCTGCGGCCTGCGGCAGCGCGTCATACTTACCGACCGATGTCGTGTATGGCGATGCAACCACATACCACAATTCGTTCCTCGCCGGTCGGAACCGGCAGCCTTCTTCCATTCCTCGCCGTCGTTCATC
>WJSG01010551.1:0-10433 GCA_016618145.1 Sanghuangporus lonicericola | reverse complement strand
AGGGCGCCGGCGTAGTTGTAAGCTAGTTGTTAATCGGCGGCGGGCGCAGATTGTAAGTAATTGTTGATGCTCGAAAGGGCGCCGGCGTAGTTGTAAGCTCGTTGTTAATCGGCGGCGGGCGCAGATTGTAAGTAATTGTTGATGCTCGAAAGGGCGCCGGCGTAGTTGTAAGCTCGTTGTTAATCGGCGGCGGGCGTAGATTGTAGCTGATTGTTGATGCTCGAAAGGGCGCCGGCGTAGTTGTAAGCTCGTTGTTAATCGGCGGCGGGCGTCCATTGTAGCTGATTGTTGATGCTTGAAAGGGCACCGGCGTAGTTGTAAGTAGTTGTTAATCGGCGGCGGGCGTAGATTGTAAGTAGTTGTAGATGCGCCGAGATAATTGTAAGCTCATTGTTGATGGACGCCGGGCTCGATCGTAGCTGATTGTAAATGGGCCGGGCTAGTTGTAAGTAGTTGCAAATGGGCGCGGGCCGCGATTGTAAGTAATTGTAGATGGATGCGGGGCTCGATTGTAGCTCATTGTTGATCCTCGAAAGGTCGCCGGCGTAATTGTAAGTCAATTGTCAATGGACGCCGGCCTCAATTGTAAGTAGTTGTAGATGGGCGCGGGCGATGCGCCGGGCTAGGTAGTTGTAAGCCGATTGTTATTGGGATGGGCCTGGCTAGTTGTATGTTGATTGTTAGTGGGCGCGGGTGTCGATTGGAACTGATTGTAAATGACCGGGACAGCCCGAGATGCCCGATAGGCCGCAGTTATAGATATTTGCTTATGCATCATTGATTGGAGTGTATTTAAACGAGCCCGTTTCTATTTGCCCGAGATGCCCGGTCAATTACAGCGTCAACTCGGATTGTTACACATTGTAAATGGCGGGAAAAGACGCCAGCCGGGTTGTATTCAGACACTATCAACTTGTTTGTGCTTGTGCACCGACAGAACTGTCGAAGTTATACATCTGATGCCGCGTCATCTGCATACTCAGATTCTTCTGAGTTGGCGTGAACATTCGTCTCATTAGCTATGTGTGCTTCTCATCCTCATCCTCTTCCTCGACATCCGAGTCTTCGAGATCCAATTCATCTCCGTAGGCGGGCTGCGCAGGAGCCGATCGGTACTCACGACGGCGGCGCCTCGGAGCCACATTTGCGAAGGGGACTGCCCATTCCGGAAGAGGGCCGCAGAGCCGGAGGTAAGGTATCCAGTAGGATGCACACACCTGGGCAAGTCCCTCGAAGATGGCCGCCTGCTTCTCAGCATATGCCGCAAGCCCACGGCACAGCACGGCGTCCACGTCCACGCCTTTGCGACGCCCTCCCTGACGTCTCCACCATGCTGCTCGCCATGCGAAGTATGCCAGAACGCGCCTCATCTCCTCCAAGAGGAGCTCTTCCTCCTCCATCCAGCGCTCGGCGCGCGCCTTGCTCTTTGCCCACTCGACGCGCATACTCTCGGCAAATTCAGCGGCGTTGGCGGGGTCCTTAGGATCATCAGAACGAGGGGCGGAGTTCGGGGTGGTCAGCCAGATCCACGACACTTCGTGGCGGCCTTCGCTTGCATCTCCGTCGTCCTTCCCCGGTCCTCGGATATCCCCGTCGAGCAGAACCTTGAACTGCGTCGCCCAGCTGCCACCTTTGTCAAGCGCCTCCAGTGCGGTGCGTGCAGTCCGGTAACGCGCTGCCGCTCGATCGATCTTCCCTTGGAACCGAGCGTAGAGATTCCTGATGCGAGTGTTGGCGCGCTGCCCGGTGCCTGACACATTCAGTCTCTTGAACTCCAAGACTCCGGCTAGAACACGCCGCAAACGACGGATATCGTCGAGACTGTCGCTAGCCTGCGCGAGACGAAGACGGCGCTCTTTGTCTCGAAGTCCAGCGAGCGCAGGGAGGGACTGGTGGGAGGCTGGAAGCTCTGATGGTAGCCAGAGCTTGATGTTCTCGGCTGCAGTCGGCGGGATCGTTCTGATGTTCGGGAGATCGTCCGTAGAGGTGGCGTCATCAGGGGCGGGATCAGAATTGTCGGCGGTAGCTGTAGAGGTCTCATCGTTCCGAAGCTGTGCGACTAGAGGCATGTGCAGGTCTTGTATAGCCTGCCACAGCTCTGTGCGTCGTCGCAATTGCGTCCGCCGCTCCTGTAGGTCAGCGAGAGTTCCATCGGTACTGGAACCCAACGAGCGTTGCCGTAGTATTCGTCTAGAACAGCCATCAGCTGATGTGTATACGCGAGGATGGCAACGCGTGCGCTCACTGAATCTCTTCGAGCTCCAGCCCGACCTGAAGGAACACCGCCGGGGTGACCTCATGAGGAGGTAATGTACCGGCGGCGGCCTCCTGCGCCTCTTCATTGGCGAGCTCCAGACGGACGGCTTTGAGTTTAACGACTACACAAAGGAGGATAGTAAGCGCAGGATCGGGGATTGATAGACTCCCACTACTGCTTACCGCTCGCCGGCTCCTCATAAGGATCGGGCTTTGTGGGATCGGCCTCCCACGCATCCACCATCTTTGTCCATTTCTGGATGACCTCGGGGCGAAATGTCGCAGTATGCTCCTTGAATGTGCGGCCCTGCTTAGCACCCATGATCCGTGCATCATGGAATGCTCGCAGTAGGTTAGGACCTGTCCGGCGGTACGTCAGCAGAAGAGGCATGGGGTTCATACCACAGCGCGCTCACCGAATGATATTATCTTTTGCCAGTTCCACCCGCCCCAATGATAGTCGAGTAATTCGTGCCTGGCGCTGAGCGCCATCTCTCGCGCACTAAGCGCGACCGGATTCATGTGGCTCCAGTGGGCTTCGATGCCCTCTCCGTATGTGCGGCCGACGCGTGAGAGAAAATTGAGGGAGAACTTGGAATGATTGGGTCCGTGCACGCGGAAGTGCTTCTTCGGTATCGCGAAGCGGACATCCTTGACGATCGTGCTGAGGTGAGTATACGCCGGGAATGCCTTCGCGCGGGTCCAGAACTTCTTAGACCACTGACACGCGATATCGTACGAGAAGAGCAGCAGCATCATGATGACGCCGAGCAGTGTCATGAAGACAAGATAGTCCATGTTTGCATAGCTGCATAGATACGAAACTAGTCAGTAGTACGCCGGCGGGGAAATGATAGCCGTAACATACCCTTCTCCAAGCTGTAGATCACCGGCGCCGTTCCGCCGGACGAGCGCATGGCGGGCGCATAATACTGCTCCAACTCCGGATGCGATATAGCCGTCGCGTCTCACGGTTGCGTTAACGATTGCCTTGTGTTCAGCCGAGCACGTGTTCTCCTGTTTGTCGGAGATCAGTAGAGTAAGTAATGTTGCTTTGCTATGATAGCAAGGTATCACTGCACCTCTTTAGCGTTTCTGTTCTTGTTCAAATGGGCCTTGTACTTGGTGTTCTCGACGAAATAGGACCAGCCGGGAGCCATGAAGACGTCGTCCAACCCGCGATCTTTGCATCGTGCACGAAAGTTCGCGTCAATCATGAGATACAAGGTGTATAGCCACCTAGGCAATGATATCAGCGCCGCACTAGCCGTTACCGATCGTATGATCTCACCGTTTGGGCGCTGGCGCTGCTTGCCAATCCGCCGGCAGGTTCTTCTCGGGGTGAGGACATGCCGGGCAATCCAAAGCAAGTTCTCCCTCTTGCGTAGCTTCGGGGCCGGCTGGATCGTGCCCCCGGCCTGCCCGTTTGAGCATCATGAGATGACGCCAACATCTCATGACGTGCGAGAGCTGCTTGTAGCGGTCCTTCGGGATCTGTGAGCATGTATGTAGAAGTGTGATACCAAAGAGGAACTCACGGGCACCGTACCGCAGCCCGAGTTGTCCGTAGCGCGCTCGAGACCTTTCCAGAAGTCGTACAGTGAGATTTTGCCCTGGAGATTGAGTTCCTGGAACAGGTTCAGAACCTCGAATGTGAATGCCGTGCCTGGGAGGTCCGTCGTGGCTGGGTACCATCCTTGACGGAACAGCTGTCTCCAATCCTCCGGCGCACCCGGACAATTGCAGAAGAGGACGGACACCTTATGGATGCCTGACACGTCCGCCACAACAAGCACACGGGGGTTGGGGGCGGGATGAGCACATACTTCCCCGTGATGCCCGAGGTTCACATGCAAACCGAGGTCGCGGAGCGACTTTCTGGTGAAGAATTGACCATTCCAGACCTAACGATAACACAGGTGAGTGAGGATCTTATGCATTCTATGCCGCGAACGTACCTCTACGCAATGAAAGGGTAGATCCGAGTGCTTGGCGCACGTGCACTCAGCGCAGTGTAGAACACGCCCCATACATTCCGAGCGAAGACAACGTGCGACGGCAGGACGGAGCTGGCATTCAGGGCATGGGACGATGTTCTCAGGCTCGTCGAGAGCTTCTTCGGAGCCCTCGTAGCGCAGCAGTTCGTCTAGAAACGAGGAGCGGAAGGGAAGCCACTTCCGTGCCTTGTTCTGCTCGGACGAACAATGTAAGTCATCGCGATCCTGTGATACTGAGAAGGACGTACTGCGGCCCGTTGATCTGGTCGTGCACGCGTCTTCTTGGAGTGCTCAGGCTCGGTTGTTTCCAGTCCTTCGGCAGCTGACAAAGGGAGGCCTTCTATGAGGGAGTTGATCTCTGCCTCCGAGGCGGCGTTGGGATCGAGGACGTTCTCAGGGATTTCGGCCATGTTCTCCAACCATATAATCTCCTCCTGGGTCGGTACGACTTTCTTCTCCGAATGAACTACTTTACTCCGGCCAGACGAGTACGAGAAGACCGTTGTTTTGTCGATAGACTGTTGCGCATGGGGCGTATCAGCAGTTTCGGGCTCGTCTTCGAGGTCTTTGAATCCGTAGCGCGGTTTCTTCTTCTTTCGGGATCCGCTCGTCGCAGCGGGCTTGCGCTTCCCAGTATCCTGCGACATGGGAACGGAGCGGGCGGTTGGCGTCGAGAAAAAGGTATTGAACAAGTATAGCAGGTACAAGATTGTCTGTGCACGATGAAACCTCGAGGCAAGAGTCTGCATGTGGTATAGCAGCAGTGCAGTGCGGTGCGTACGCCACGGCTCATTGGTACCCCGGTTCTGTCTAGACTTTCTGAGGCTCCTCGATCATGCTTCCATGCATGCTCTGAGACGAGTATGTGGGCGAGCGTACCTGCTTCAAGGGGAATCGGTAGGTACATGATCGCGTTTTTGGCACGGCATGCGGTTGCGCGGATTTTGGCCTTCTACCAGGTACCTGCAATACTTGCAGATCACGCCCAACTAGGGTCGTATCGGGAACACAATTCCACACTACTACGCGATGCGAAACACGGTACCTACGGCGCGAGGAGGAGCGCACAAACATGACAGTCGTACATGCCGCATGTGGGAGCTACAGTACTAGTCTACTAATCATTTGCGGAGCAGCCAGACCGTCTGAGTGGCCTTCATCTGCTCGTAGTACGTCTCAGCGTCGTGATATGTCTTGAAGCTCATGTGCAAGGCTCCTGAGACCTCGCTGACATAACGACCTGCCTCCAGCCAAAGCCGGAAGATTCCCACCCGCAGCCCACGCACGACGACGTACCACTTCCCGGTATGTCTCGCGTCGAACTCGTCGATATGCTCCACTACGTACATCGGACGCAAGTTAGTGCAATGGAAGCGAGACGGCGAGGACGATCGAGATACGACGTTACTTACAGTTGGGATCCCACGGTATCCGCTCGGAGTACCGCTTGCCTCGAGCCGCCCTTCTGGCCTGCGATGAGCGCGATGCGGCCACCGTCCCTGCCTCAGAGGGCTCCGAACTCGATCGAGTGCGTGCATTGGCTGGGCCTGCCTCTGCCAGTGCCGCCGGCGGTGCAGTTTGCGGCGACGCGGGTGGGGCAACACCCCGTAGGTCCTGCGTGCGCTGCCTGTGCCCTTGATTGGCCATGGATGGGACGGGGCCAACGGTGCTGTGGAAGTTCAGCGACACCGACGTCGCGTTGACCGTGATGTTGTATATCGGCCGCTGATCGCGGCGGTCGACTAGGGCACCGTTGCTGCGCACCGACATCGCCATCTGCTCAGGACTGTAGTATGCGGTCGAGGGAGTAGGTGGATTGCTCTCGAAGAGCAGGGGGCTGGATGGGGCGGACAGACCGATCTGTGACAGCTGCTCTGACAGCTCATCGGTCCCTGGCACATCGCAGCCGTTGAGTACACCTCGGCTGTGGAAAGCAGCTTACTTACCTGTTTCCTGAGCCTGTCGAGATTCTCGACGGCGAGAACGGGTGGCGTCGGGAGCTTTTAAGTGCGCGAGACTTGACATCGACGTCGCGGGGAGAAAGAGGCTGCTGGCGATCCTTGGGGAGCGCCATCGAAACGGTTGCCCTGTGACCAAACGTGACAAAAATTGCAAGTCCGAACGGACCTACCCAGGCTCGCCCACGTTCCCTGTCTTCTGCGTCCTGTGACCTGTCACTTCCCTCTGCATATGGCACCCTCGAAATGGAGCAGCGACGCGCAAGATACCTGGCTGCAAGCCCGATATCCTGACTTCAAGGGCGTCCAGGGCAAGCGTGGCAGGGGAGCAGCATTCCAAGCCGCGACGACCGACGCGTTCAACTTGGAGTGGCCCCTACCTGAGCCGACAGCGGACGAACTGGCAGCGTGCCAGGGCAATGTCGACGAAGCGAAGAAGGCTGTCGTGCTGCACAGGAAGAATGTTAGTGCTTCTAGCGCGGTGCTCGATTTGTACGGTGCTTACCTCTGTTTAGCAAATCAAGTGGTGGTTCTACAACGAAGACAAGCGGCGGAAGAAAGGCGGCGGGGACGTGGTAAAGAGCGAGACGAAGATAGATCTCGACTTAGAAGCCAAGAACCCCAAGAAGATGCAGAAGTGGCAAGCTTACCTGTCGCTTTTTGCTGAAGAGATAGCCGAGGACTTTGAGGAGCGTTACGAGGCGTACAAAGCCTCCGTCGTGAATCCCAAGGAAGTTCAAGGTCGCTGGTGGTTCACCATGCACGAGAGCAAGCGGCGCGTAGAAGAGGCGTCGGAGGAGGTGCTGCGGCAAGTGGAGGAGCGCCGGGAAGAGGCCCTGGCGGCGGCCACCAACGGGATTCAATTGGTGGACAAGGACGGCAAACCAATCCCGTTAGCAGATGCCCAAGAAAAGGCGTTCCAGCTCCAGAGGTAAGCACGCTAGCAGCCTGATAGAAGACATACCTACTAACCTGGAGTAGGTTAATCGACGCCTTGCCTAAAAAGCTCGCCAACGTTCTTCGGAACGTCGAGAGAAAGACTGGCCTCAAAGGGTCTTTCATGTTTGGGGGACCCATGCCGCGAACGGGTCGGTTCGGGACCATTATGTGAGTCTATGCATCTTTCCGTGGCTGTACGAACTCACAGTTGACGTCTTCGGCAGTTCCCATCGCGGCGAGTCGCTCACCCAAGGCCTAATGCTTCCCAAATCGACTGAGAAGTGGGACGAATGTGAGCAAGTTTTCGAAACATTCATCAGAAGTTGCTATGGTAAGTCAATACTCACGGTGCGAGAACGTTTATTGAGTAACCTTTCCAGCGCCTGACGCGGCGAAGAAGCTGCACGATGCCTTTATTGGTGCCGAAGGCGCAGAAGTTCCCACCATCATCGGTGATGAGAACGACGACGAGGATGAGGAGGACGGGGACGGAGACGATGACGAGGACGAGGACGAGGACGAGGAAGAACTCGAGGGAGAGCTGGAGGGAGCAGAAGAGGAACAGGAAGATAGTCAGGGCACGGGCAAAGGCAAGAGCATTGAGGACGAGGGTGAGCTCGAGGAGGAGGACGAGGGTGAGCGCGAGCGCGAGGACGACGTGATGGACTGGGAGGCTGAACGTCGCGCGACAATCGCGCGCAACAAGGCCGTCATGCAAAGCCTTGAGATCCCGAAGCTCACCCCGCCCACGACCTCCAAGCCGCGTGCGCCCCGCGTTGCGCATGCTCCCGCGCCGACCAGCAGGGTTCTGCGATCCCGGCAGGACGGCTCCGCCCCCAGCGCCGCCACGTCGACAGCGACGTCAACGTCAACGCCGTCTGAAACCACAACTCCTGAGCCTGTGGCAGGTGAGCCTCCTACGCCTATGCCCGCTGCTCTTGCTCCTCCTCCTCCCGCGCTCGCTGCTCTTTCTGCACCAACGACCGCCCCGCCCGCGCCAACGACCGCCTCACCCACGCCCGCGCCCGTATCGGCAACTGCCGCTGAGCTCACGCCCACCACGCCCGCGTCTGCACCCGCTCCTGCGCCCGAGCCTCAGTCAGAGCCCGAGCGCACGGCTGTGCGCACACTTGCGCCTCTTCCCGAGCCCGCGATCTCACCAGCACACGCTCCGGCCGTGTCCACGCTGGTCACGCCTGGAGACGCCTCAAATGTCAACTCCGCAACACTGGAGTTGCCCGTCGCAGAGCACCCTGCAGCAGCTGCGACCGCTGTTCAATCCGCCGCGTCGACAGCTGATACCTTGCGTGAGCCCGCCCCCGCCCTTCCCGCCCTTCCCGCCCTCGGATCCGCGCCCTCGTCCGGATCAATTGTATCATCGGTGCCTGTGCCTGAAGCTTCCGTCCCCGATGGCTCGGCCGCTCACGCCCTCGTCCGGGACACATCCCTGCCACCCTGGATAGCCCCTGCACTTGCTTTCTTAGAAGGGGTGAGCTCTGTCGCTGGCTGGCGGGATCTTGTGCAGCTATGGCTGGACTTCGAACGCGCTATCGGGTACCCTAATGGGAAGGTATGTGTCTTGCGTACATCGCGCGCCCATCTGCTAAGTCTTCCATCAGGCACGCTCGCACTGGATCAGCTCCAGTGGTCGTCCAGCCGAACTGACCAGCTGGATCGCCGCCGGTCGTCACTTCGACAAGCTACCCCAGCTGTCCTCCGTCTCTAGCTTCGCGACAAAGTGGAGGACGTGGTGGAGCAGTCTGCAGCCCCTGTGTCGAGTTCAGGGCGTCGCCGAGTGGCCGCCTCGGCAGGAACAGCCAGTGAACAAGCAGGAATGGACGCTTCTGCAGCGCGGCGGCTGCAACGGTATGTTTGTCATTTTGTGGTGCCTGGCGATGTGGATCTCGTGCCTGCCGGCAGAGACTTCCGACGTCGATGTTGTTAGCGCCATCGCGGACGTTCACTGGGCTTATACTTGTATGTTGTCTGGAATGGTCAGTGGGGAGAAACGCTCTCTCACGCATGATGAACACTTGTCATCAAAGCGGCGCAAGACTTCGTAATGTTCTCGTTCTCTGTGCTTAAGAGTAGATTTCTATTGAATGTGTCCTACGCTATTATACTGAGTAATAGATCTGTTCGTTGTTGGCTCAAGCCATAGTACAGATATGAAGCAGCCCCGACAGAATCCTAATATCCTGCCAAGAACATTAGCACTGTGTCTTTGACCAATAAGAAAGTGATACTTACAGCTTGCTTATGCTTTGTGGGCGCCTAGACACACGAGTAAGCGTACTTTGCAACTGGGGCTTATTACCAGATCAGGGCCATATACAATCAGCTACAATCTACGCCCGCCGGCGATTAACAACTACTTACAACTACGCCAGCGCCCTTTCCAGCATCAACAATCAGCTACAATCTACGCCCGCCGGCGATTAACAACTAGCTTACAATTACGCCGGCGCCCTTTCAAGCATCAACAATTAGCTACAATCTACGCCCGCCGCCGATTAACAACTAGCTTACAATTACGCCGGCGCCCTTTCAAGCATCAACAATTAGCTACTATGGACGCCCGCCGCCGATCAACAACTAGCTTACAATTACGCCGGCGCCCTTTCAAGCATCAACAATTAGCTACTATGGACGCCCGCCGCCGATTAACAACTAGCTTACAACTACGCCGGACATATACAACGACTGACAATCAACGCTTACGGGGCATTTACAATCAAGGCGGCGTCTCCTTGGCTCACTTACAACTAACACCCTTTGATTGTAAGCCTNGGGGCATTTACAATCAAGGCGGCGTCTCCTTGGCTCACTTACAACTAACACCCTTTGATTGTAAGCCTCTACAACTACGATCTACAAACAACCTGACAGTACTGACAATCTTCCTAGGGGACCGGCTTGCTTGTACATCTAATTGTACTTGTACAACTAGCCACGGCATCTATTACTCCAAGAGCACCACAGTTGTCGCAGTTTGTATAACAATCAGGGTAACCACAGGTGNTCTACAACTACGATCTACAAACAACCTGACAGTACTGACAATCTTCCTAGGGGACCGGCTTGCTTGTACATCTAATTGTACTTGTACAACTAGCCACGACATCTATTACTCCAAGAGCACCACAGTTGTCGCAGTTTGTATAACAATCAGGGTAACCACAGGTGGGTGGCGGAAGCAGGCGAGCCGGCGCACGGACATTGCGACAGCTTTGCAACGAGGGCTGGGAGCATACGCCGAGTTGCAGGCGAGGGTCTTCGAAGG
>WJSG01010550.1:0-28057 GCA_016618145.1 Sanghuangporus lonicericola | reverse complement strand
ATCCCACTGGAATGAACTTCCCGCCATTTGGATGCCTCTTCGCAGACAAGACAACTACGGCGATCAATCTAAGGTGCAGTGCAGCCCTCTTGCCTTCTTTGCTTTTCGTCGGGTACTGACCTTGTCCTAAGACGTAGGTCGGCTCGCCATTACATGCAATAGTCCACGCTCATCCAAGGGACTGCGCAGTCATCATCATCTCTCGAGTGCCCGTCATTATAGCCGACATGTTANTCGAGTGCCCGTCATTATAGCCGACATGTTACTCATATACATCACCTGGGCGAAGCTCAGCAGTAGGGGCGCCCTGAGGGATGTTCGACAGCCTCAGGCTGGGTCCAAGAGGCTGTCACTATCTGATATCCTCTTCCGCGATGGTACGTCTCTTCTAGCGACAAGAGATGCTGGGACGCCATGTTGATGACCCTCCGCTGGGCACACCACCTACAGGCACTATATACTTCATGTACGTCCATGCAACAAAGCAGAATTGAGGGTGGATGTCGAACTCACTTACTGTCAACCAGAGTTCTCTTCACCCTCAATTGCCTCCACCTCATCCTCTCGGCGACAGCGGTAATGCGCCCAGCTTGTCTCAGACTCACACGCCTTCGAATTGCATGCTGATCTCTCATTTCATATCAACAGATACTGACCAATGGTTCAGGGAGCTATGTGACCTACTTCACCGCCCCGTACGCATCCCATCATAACGTTAGGATACTGCCACTGTCCACTCATGCGACGAGTTTCCTCTCACAGCCTCACGGCGATCCTGGTCTCGCGCTTCCTGATTGACCTGCAAGAGGCAAATCACGCCGTCGTCAGAGTGGACGAAGACGATCCGCTGCATTCCTCGAGGGACCCATACGATGCACCTAGCTTCATATCTTCCCTTGGAGCTTTCATCAACCCGGAGTTCGCGGAGGGGTCCCACGACGCTCTGCGCTCGAATGGGGAGGAGGAACATCAGGGAGACCCGCTTTGGGCGCCTGTTTGTCGTAGCACAGCCAAAATCTCGTAGTGCCTCATAGTGCGCTGTAGGCTACGTAAAGCAATGTAAATGTGGACATGCTCTGTAGTGTGCTGTAACGCGCTGAAGGCCCTATGCAAATGATGCATCAAGCACTTACCATATGAAGTGCCGGGCTAACAAGATGGAAGTGTATCAGAGCGCAGTGCGAGAAGCTGGCCAGGGAGAGCCCGTTATGGCATCGGAAGCGCTGGGCGCTGTCGTCTCCTGACCATGACCCGAGCTCGTGCTCAGCTCTCTCCCGCCCTTGCCTCGCACTTGCAACACATGCTCTTTGGGAACTCTGTGCTTTTGAAACTTCCTCGTCATAGTCCAACCACCACCAACTTGCTGGAATGGCCCGACAGCTTGAAGGGGCCGCATCTTCGAGTCGCTCAAGCTCCACTGCCACCTAGATACACACAACACGCACCACGGCGAGCACGTCCAAGAGGTGGTTTCAGGTCAGAGGAGAGTAGGGTGGTGGGTGGTGAGGGATCGGCACCTTTGGTGAGTTACCTGTCCAGAAGATTTCGCGTGTCGCGCATCCATCCCCGGTTTGGTCACATCGCGGCGCAGCACGCAGAAGATGAGTTTCCATGTGCCGGCAAAGGCGTCATCGCCTAGCAGTGCGGTGGACACGCGCAGCGTGCATCCCAGGATGCATACTGCGTGTCGTCCTCGCAATGCTAGGCGCATCGTCGTCCTCGCAATGCTAGGCTCGTCATTCTCGCTATGCTAGGCGCGTTGTCCTGGCTATGCTATGCGCGTACCATGGTCTTACTGACGTGGCCCTAGCCTGCCATGATGTGCCTTGTTGTGGTACCCAGTTCGGACCAGTGCACGCCCGGTGCACCCGTCTAAATGCGGAACCACGATACAGCGCTCAAGTCAGTTTGATCGTGCCTCCTTCCGCGGTGCGCGCCCTTCAAAGTGTCAGGTTGCGACGTCCCGGAGCAGTCAGACAGAAAGTTCTGGCTCCTTGCGCGCAACCACGCGACCTGTCCTTCCTATGTAGATGCTCCTGAGTGCGCGCACGCGCGGTGCCCGTGAAGACATACGCACATTATGTTGATCCTGCGTGGTCGGTTGGAACTGGGAAGGCTGGCATTAAGTAGCGCGTCCGTGACAACAAGGAGACAGATTACAAAGACAGAATGTATGTACTACATATCAAGCCGAGAGCGCGGCAAACATATGAAAGTCATAGTACCTGTTCAAAGAGAAAGTGATTGGCTCATCGAGTATGTTCTCCGTCGTCCAATTTCGATCCAGTTCTTCTTGTGCAAATCTCGGCATGAGGTGGCATGGGCGTACAATCTTGGACACGGGGACGATTGCAACAGTACGCAGATTATTGCGAGTGGAGTGGGATGTGGGTGGCAGCGCAGTGACCGTGTCAGGAGAGCGGAAGGGGCGGAAACATCGGATGTACATGAGGGGATCTGATGGAAAGCCGAGTCTCGTGGGGAGTTGGAATATGGCGCGCACTTCTCCAGCACGTAACCCTATAGGTATGTCAGCGTGGGTGCAGCGCTGCGAGTGATAATTGACGCACCTTTCAGTCCACCTTCTCTACGATAGAGATCCTCGTCATCAATGAAGAGCGCACAATCGAAACGCGCGGGGATGGCTTGACGATCCAGTACACGCGGGACTGCGGGGCGCACGCGCAGTGTGCAGAGGCGTTTGTTGTTCGCAATGTGAATGTTGGGTGGTAGAAGGAGCGCGATGGAATGGTAGATGTGCAACGGTGTGTGCTCGTTTGGCTTCGGAGAGTTTGGATGGTTTTCGGCAAGGAACGCGAGTAGGGTAGGTAGGAGAGCGAGGGCGCCATGCTGCGTGATCAGCGTATTGAGAGAGACATGTTTCGCGCTCGGCGTGAGAGGCAACTGGTACGCGCGCGCTACGTTCGAGTGCAGGAGCTCGCGAAGCGCCTTCAGTTGTTGAACTTCTTCCCCTGCCACGTTATCCTGCTGTTGCGCTGGCCGACCCTCTGCCTCGTCATTGTCCTCGTCGCCTTCCTCTGTCCCACCGTCATGCAGTGCCCTGGCTATCTCTTCGGCTTCTTCTCGTTCCACCTCACCAAGGACCCAGGAGAGATATGCAGACCGAAGGACAATTGCTTCCTGTCGCTGAAGCCAGGTCGTCATCTGGGAGTAATATTCACGTTTACTGCTGGCCCGGTACGCCTTCTTCGCAAAGTCGATATGGAGACGCTCAGAGGTCTCGGTGTTGTAGCCATCAAGGCATCCAAGGCGGCGGATCGAGTCGACGTAGTGGAGGAGGGAGTGTAACTTAGGTATGTTGAAATGCTCTCGAATGCCGAGGTCGACGAACGCATGCTTGTGGTGGTGGAAGTCTTTGAGGGCTTGCTCCATTGCAGCGAGCGTAGTCTCCGAGTGAACTTCGTACTGGGCATAGTACACAAAGTCCAGGAGTGCGCGGGCGGCCCTCAGCACTCCCGAGTCTGCCTGGTTGACGAGGAGTCCGACAAGAACTTTCTCGATCTCCTTCGCCTCGCTTCCTGTCCACTGGCTGATCATGGAGATGCCGCGAGTGAAGTGGCGCAGTCCGTGTGCTCGAGGGAGCGTAGCGAAGCGGGCGTCGAGCTCGTCCTTGCCAATGATCTGCTTGATCCAGTCCAAGAGGTGATCCTTGATGACGCCCTTGTGGATCTGATGGAGGATATCAGGCGAGATGCAAGTGAAGATGTCTGTGTGAGGGAGGTCGGCCCAGAAGGGCTTGAAGACCGGGCGAATCCCGAGGCGTTCGTACTCATCCTCGCTCTCACCGTCCTCGACATGCCTGAGGATATCGACGGTGTCGCGCTGAGACCGGAGCGGGTAGTCTTGCAGTTCCCCGCGCTCGCCGCGGGGCACAGTGCAGCGGGGACATCGGTTCTCTTTGCAGCAGGCAACAAGACACTGTTCGGGGTGATCTGCGATGTATGCTGCCAGGATGGGGAACATGCGGCGCAAATGACCATCGCAGCATGCCATAGGGATGCCATCAGTGCCCGCTTGCTTGAGTGCCGCTAGCATCTTGCTCATGCAACCGTGGAAGAAGCGGTAGAGCGCCTCTGAACGCTCGTTGTCCGTGAAGCACTCGAACTTGGCAACAGGAATGTAGCCGAGCAGCACGAACGCATGAGCGGATGGTTTTCGGCGCAGGGACTTGTTGATGTTCCCGACCGTGAGATAGACCGGCCACGCAGACTTGTCTCCGCGTAGAACAGTGAGGTTAGTTTTGTCGGATGCAAGGATGATAGGTGCGATTGATGCTCCCGGGGGAAGCTTGCCCTGCGATGATGTGGGGATGTGATGTCATGACAAGCAGTGCGTTTGACTCACCTGTTTGTCCCACCACCAGTCTCCCGTATTCATCTCTCCCCAATAACGCACCCCACCCTTCTTGACCATCACCGGGGCAAATGAAGCCTGACCCTTGAACGCTGGGTTTCCAATCAACTCTGCGACACACTCAAGAGGATCACGGCGCCAGAGTTCCAGCTCCTCGGTAAGTGGTTCCCCGTTCGGACCTTCTCGGTTGCCCTTGACGGTGAGAACATCACAGATCCACCCAGGTCCCGTTGGCAGGCGGTCGAGCTTCTTGAAGAAGCCCTTCTTGTTCTTGAAAGACGGCTTTGTCCGGTTACGTGTCTGCAGGTGAGTGAGAACGTGCCGTCGAAGTATGTTCTGTCACTGATGGGACTCACTATAGGCAACTTGCCGTACTCGTCAATCCCGGTTTGTGTGGTGTGTCGCATCAACCATTCAACAAGACCCCACTCTTCCTCGTCCGCGAACGGGTGATGCGGCGACTCGCCCTTTGCATTCTTTTCTGCACAGATCTCCTCGAAGAAGGTTGTGGCAGCTCCTAGTGATGTCGCTGCCCCTGGGTAGCCGTCATATGACCATGGCACGTCCTCGTCGACCACCTCCTCCACCGTAACTCGGGGCCGTTTTGACGGTTGCATGTTTGCAGGCACGAATGGAACATGGGCTCCATCACCGCCCAGGTCAGGGACACCGCCAATCTCGTGGTCCGGTGCAAGATGAAGAGGCGGAACTATGGGGTCAGGACTCTGGGATGGACTTCGAGGACGCTTGCCTTGAGTGAAGGTACGTGCTGCTTGTTCGCTTGAGACTTGATCGTAATGTTGCTCACAGGATCTACTATTGCCCAGGTGCCGACTCAGCTGCCCGAAACTCTTGAACCCGGTTTTGCAAGCGGCGCAGCGGTGAGATTCCATGTGAGTAGCGAGGCTGACAAGATCTAGGGCGGGACGGTATGCGGCAGCTGACTTGGCCGATTTCAGAGCACGGATGGCGGATGGCGGAGCGGTGGCTGACCAAACAAAGCCAAAGCATCTGAGCGGCCTCATTTTCAATCCTCCCGCCTCCCGTCAACGACGTGTCACCCATCACCCATGCCTGCCAGCACTGAGAATCAGCCTCCAACGGGCCCCGGTAATGGACGTGCTCGCAAGCCTAGCGAGAAGAAGCGTCTCGCAGGTGAGTCAATTTTCGATAATCTGTGCGGGGACCTGCAACGGTCTCGCCGTTTTCTCATCCGCTGCATGTTAGCGGAAGCAGAGGCCGAAGCCGAAGCGCAGCTGGCTGCCAAGCAGGTTCAAAACAAGAAGCACAAGGCCTCGAGGAAGAAGAAGATCGATCTTCCGCTGGGCAACACCGACAAGACCAACACCGCAAAAAACGTTGGTGCGTGTGTCTGCTCATCGCCACCTACTACCTGCAGGGCATCGTTGGGCTAACACTGCGGCGCCTACAGTGCCTGTTCATCACGGCGAGGTTCGTGACTGTCATGACTTGAACTGCACCTACAGACTGACACGTCACTCGTACCCAGTTTGATTCGATAACGTTGTCTGCCAACCGGACGAGTTCTCGCGCTGCCAATACCATCAGGCTCACCGCCAACACGGATGGCATTCCGCAACCCGCGCACCCGGCTGGAGACCCTGCGAAGAAAGTCGCTGGGCAGCGTCAGCGCATTACCGCAGCACCGCCGGTGAGCCTCTCCTGCAGTCGAGTGAAATACCACCATGCTCAACTCCTCACAGGCTCCTCGACATCTGTCCGCAGAGGATGCAGCTAGGCTCAAAGCCTTGCGCAACCCGTTCACACCTGCTAGCCAAACCAGACATGCCGCAGCCAGCTCTCAGCCAGGTCCGTCTTCCCATCTTCCGATTCATCAGCCGCCCCGAGCGCGTCCACCGTCCACTCCCGCTCCTCGGGGCACCGGTCCACCCTCATATCAGACCCCAGTCACCGGTCCTCCTTCTGCGAGGCAGCCTCCGGGTTCTGCGCGCACTGCCTCTGCAGGGATGTCTCAACAGCATACTTGGAGTGGTGCAGACGAGACTCCGCACAGGCGCAATGCACAAGCTGAGCAGCGCGAGAACTCCTCGCAATGGGGCTCTCACGATGGAGCTCAGGTGAGCAAGCTCTCGCCGTACAGTCTTAAGCTCTCAACTCAATCATCTCCTTCATAGCCTCATCCTAGTCAGGGTGACAACGATCTCGAAGGCGATGAGTATACCGTCAACGCGAGGTTCGTTGCCGTGCAGGGCATGTCTCGCACCCCACTAGGCAGAGAGTGGGGCCAGGTACTCGTAACCACTCAACTTATGATCATTCATCGCTAAGGCCCTTCCCAGCTACCCACCACGCGTCACTCCTCCACGATCATTCACAGCGATGACGAAGAGATGCATGAAGACTATGACTCGCAACCTCGCGCACGTGCATACGCCCGCGCGTTCGAGCCCACGGACGAAGAACGGGCCGTGGCCTACCACAACGACTATGACTTCCATGCTGACGAACTCAAGGAGTTCGAAGACGATCCAGATGCTGACATGGAAGATAACATTGGTGACGCTCAGGTGGGCAGTGGCCCGACTAATGCAGACTTACAGCGCGCTGGGTCTGTTCACCCTCGCCCGGACTCTGAGGGCGAATCTGACCGTGGCGAGCCCGCGCGGCAGCGCCCTCGCCTCGCTTCGGAGGACCCCGGCTCAGACAACTCTGACGCGGAGCTCGCCGAGCCTGAGTTCGACAGCAACAAGGTTTCGAACAAAGCAGCACTCCGCGGTGACTTTGCGCACGCAGCGAAAGAGGTCCTTGATCACGCGGTGACCCTATACAAGACACAGGTCACCTCTGAGAAGGCGTATCCGGACAAGCTCACCGAGCGGACGTGGGCGAAGACCGCTTGGAAGCAGGCTGCTATTGAGCTTGACATTCCGCTCAAGTACCATCGCTCTATCATCCCCTTGGTGAGCTGTCTGACGTCACTGTGATGACCACTTACATATCTTCATCCTTGCAGATCACGCGCTACTCCTGGCATCTGCGCAGTGAGCTCAAGGTTGCTGCACGCAGTGCCGTCGAAGGTGCTTACGGGTTCAAGCCGGCCGCCCCCGATGACATTGAGTGGATCGAGTACAACAAGGCACGCGCGACTGCGCTTCTCACGAACAATGCGTTCGCATATGAGGTATGGTGTGGTCTGTCACCAAGTTGCACATGCTGATATTGCGCACCCAGGATCCGAACACCGACAAAGGCCTGTATCAGGTCTATATCATCCAAGCGGTAATCAACCGTGTCTACTACAAGGGGCCCGAGGACGATGGCGTCAAGCATGACGACGTCTACCGGCCATTCCCTCTCAAGGGGCTCGCACTCGTCCTTACAGCGGTAAGTTGGTTGGATATCTTTCCTTTTCAAAACGCTGACCTTCTCCTATGTACAGATCCACTGCGCTATCCAGGAGTGGGAGACCGGCATGTTTAGCAACGTCAAGTTCGATCAGAACGGGTACTCGCGTGTCTATGACAGACACGTTGCCGACCTGGGTTCTTTCCGGTACAAGACCCGTAAGCACAAGGTGCTTGAGAAGATATGCACGAAGATCTCGGAACGTGGACGGTAAGTCTTGCCCATCCTTGCACAGTAGTATTCTACTCACAGGTGACGACCGCAGCGCACACGCCAAAGCTCCCGTAGAAAATTACACCGCGCTCGGAGGCATCTCGGAGGAACAGATGGATCGCGCCGTTGCCGCATACCTCGCTGACGACTGAAACATCTCATGTATTAGAACTATGTAACTTCTAGCTTGCTCGTGTGAGCTCAATGTATCTGCATTGCCCTGTCGCATGTTATGCCTGCAGTGCGACAACCGTAAGACAGCTTTGTGTATCCATCTATATATGGCAATTCAGGCGCCGTCATGTAGCGCGCTGTAGTGCCTCGTAGCGCTCTGTAGCGCTACAGACAAATGACACACTGCTATGGACGACTACATAAATGGGGGGTCACTACCACACTACAGACCCTACATAGCCTACCTACTGCTACATCATGACCTTGGGTCTCCCTGATGAAAGCCGGTCGCAGGCCGCTGCGTCGTCGTCTTCCGCGTAGTCTGCGTCCGGCTGGGTACGTCGGACCCGCCATCGACCGACTGGAAGTCGCGACGCAACACTGCAGCAAACCTTCGGCCCGCTTCTGGTGGATCGAACATGACGAGGCTCGAGTTCTCTGTTCTTGACAAATTAGAACTATCAATCTGGACGTCCTGGATTGGGGATATGGCTGCGCCGCCGATGCTGTATTCAAGACCTTGTCGAACACCGTAATTTGGAAGGTAGAGTCGATCGTGTTGGTTGGGGCCGACCTTCGGCGCTGCCCTGGTTGAGTGGAGTGGTTCGAAAGCAGGACATTGACTCAGGCCATCGTCTTCCGCTCCCGAACGCCTCCCGATGCGAAACTGGTTCTCATGTTGGTTCTGTGGGTTATGATCGTTCTGACATTGCATCCTATCTATAGACATTGTCTCTTCCTCGACCTTCGCCTGAACTCGAATATCTCATGGAAAAACTGGTACATCCGTTAGCTCATCGCCGCACTGCCATGTCGTCGGGCTCGAGCAGTTTCGGATCCATTCTGACAGGTATATTGGTCGCCCGGACTGCGACAGTCGCTATATGGGCAGACGCGGTCACACATATGGGTGCGTGGCAAGGATCTCACGAATGTCAACTTCCTGCTGACAGCCACCCATGATGGACGGAGAACTTCTGCGTGTAGATCGTTCTAAGATTAGTTCAACATTCGCGATAGCGGTCGCAGCAAAGTTTTCAACGTCCATGGACATCGCCCTCGGCGCGCATGATACAACGGTGGTACGTTCGTGCTCCCAGCAATCATAATGGCTATATAGATGATAGAGGACTAATCCCCGTTTTGCTCTTCATGCGCACGGTCGTCGCGCGTAGGACAGCCGATAGAACCAGCTGGAGACGTCCATCTCATCACGGCCACAATAAGTCCCTCTGCAAGCTTCTGCAAAGATGCAGCTGCGGTGGAGTACGAGAGATTCGACCAGTGTGCATGTCTATGATCATCCCAGGAGTCAATGTCCGATGTGTGACCGCATGCATCTGTTCGCATATAAGACTCGGGTGCGCCATGGGTGCAAAGGCGATCTTCCTTGGCCTCGCCGAAGTGCCGAGGGCTATTACTCGACTACAGAATGTCCTCCGACGCAGATGCTGGTGCTGCCGCCTTTGTGGCCCTATTTAACACTCTGTACGTCGCATATCGAGGAAGCTTCTTACGGATAACGCTTGCTCACGTCGCCAAATAGATATACGGAAAAGTTCTTCACTCTGGCAGCCTCGAGCACGTCATTCATACTCCATTGCAACCGTGTCCTTGACGTCCTCACCATTCACCCTGTCTGACTCTGCAGCTCTCTTCATATACGACAATCTCATCATTCTCAATCGCGAAGTGGAATGCTTCTGGACCGCTAAGTGCACAGGGGCACCGCTCTTATTCTTCGCGAACAAGTGGATTTCGATGGCGATCTATGTTTTGGCGTTGGTCATATCTCGGCCCTTTCCTTCGGATCGAGTAAGTTGTCTCAGTGCGTCACGGTGCCCTGACCATTGCTGACCAAATCCAAAATCAGAGGTTGGTGTGCAGCCTTGCAGAGTTCTCAGAACCGCGGAATGACTAAGTATTCACGTCCGTAGCTGTTCCGTGTTTGTGATAACGCTGGATGCAATCCAGATACTGCAAGTTGTCCCCGGGGCAGGTAAGTGCCGCATTCATCATTTGGACACAAGAACCTGATACGTTGTAACGAGCCTTCGCCGCCCTCCGTGCATACGTGTTAAGCAGGAGCAAGCTAGTAGGGCTCCTCATCCTCGCTTCGTCTCTAGCACCAGCAGCTGTGAACTTGGTGAGGGCAACAGCGTTGTCTGAGTATAAGAGGACGAACTGATCGAGGACGCAGGTCCCATATGGTTATCAGGTCTCTGGAATTAATTACCCGCCTTTCGGATGTCTCGAGTTGGACAATGTGACCGACGCAATTGGCCTAAAGTTGGGCCCTCTATAATCATCTCATACAGAATGGTACTGACATCGTACAAAGGCGTAGGTTGGCCAGTGATTATATTGCGATACCTCGCGCTCACCCGAAGGATCGCGCAGTCGTAGTCATCTCTCGGGTGCCGCTCATTGTTGCGGACATGTTACTCCTGTACATCACCTGGACGAAGCTACGGAGCAGGGGCCTTCCGAGGGACATCAGCCAGTCCAAGAGGCTCTCACTTTCAGATGTTCTCTTTTGCGATGGTATGTCTCTGTGTTCGAGGATGCCGTCGACTTTGATCTATGCTCAACCGCGCCTAGGAATGATATATTTTGTGTACGTCCCACAGCAAAGCTGACAGGGCACCTGACGAATAAAGACCCTCTTCACCAGAGTTTTGTTCGTTCTTAATATTCTCCACCTCGTGCTTTCGCTCCCTGCGGTAAGTTATCTTACTCGGCTTATTTAATCACGGTTTCATTGACGGTCGAGCAGCTGGGGATTGAGAGCCATGGCGGGAGTGATGTCACCACATTTACCGGCCCGTACGCAAATCATCGTAACCGCAGAGTACTCTGATTGTCTACTTACTGTCAACTATTTTCGCAGCCTTACCGCCATTCTTATTTCGCGCTTCCTCCTCGACCTCCAGGAAGCCAACAAGGCCGTCATCAGAGTCGACGGGGACTATCCGTTGCATTCCTCGGGGAGGGACCCATACAACACGCCAAGTTTTATCTCATCCCTTGGAGCCTTCATCAACCCGGATCATCCGACGCGGTCCGACGATGAACTTGAGTCGCACGTCGTATCTCGCTCGGATGAACAAGATAAAGGCGGGGCCCAGGTTTCGGAGTCTCAGGCCGCTGTGGTGTCATAGTTCCCGTCCGATCCACCTCGAGTCTTTTGTATTACTATGTCAATGTCCCCGTCAGTTTCGTATCACCCTTGTTGGAGTCTAGTATGTATGCCAAGCGTGACGAAGGTGTGGTAGGTTCATATCCTGGAACAGAACGTAGCGTGTACCCTTGTCCGCCCACCCCGCCGCTGCCTCAATAAGCATCCCGACTCCGGAATCAGGATGTGTCATCGCCGACCTTCACGAGCCTTCATGACTAGGATCGAGCGTCGAGGCGCTGCGACGCGGGCTCGGACCCCCTCCATATTGAAGCGCAACTATAAGACTGAAGTCTGACACACCCGCGGTGCGCTTTAAATTCACAAAAACGCACTGACCAGTCCTTACGAACACCCGTGATCGTGTCAGTACATGACAGACACCAGTCCAGAATAGTGCCTATGGCTTATTCAGACATTCTGCTGAAGGGCTCGCCGAGAATGAGAATAATCCGGCTCAGGTTACATGTGTCGGGACGCCTGCCAGTGAAGCGATATAGCTGTCGTATCATCACGCGCCCGCACACGGGAAAGATTGGTGAGACCCGAATGAAATTTCGACACATCAATCCCGACAAGACCATCCAACTTGACCGAACGCAGGAGAGCCAACGCAAACTACACCTCCGCGTAGACAACGTTGACGTCTCCTTTGGCAGCACCCCCTGTGAACGTCGCCGTGAAGGGGATGTTCTGGCCACAGACTGCGAACGCAGCCTTGATGCCCTCTGCAACAAACGAATCCACACCCGTTAGCGCAAACGCACCCCGAAAGACGAAGGAGACGGCACGCACGCTCCCAGCGACCCTTGGAGATGTTGATGGTGTCACCCTTGACCACGGGCGTAATGGTGAAGCGGACATTGCCCGACTGGCCGGTCGTCGACTTCGGCGCGCCCTGGCACTTCTGGATCGAGCCCGCAATGCCGCCGCAGATCTGGAGCAGCGCGACGTTGGACGTGTGGAAGTCAAGAGCCCTGCAGGTCCGTGCATGTCAGCAACACCCATCACACGCGGGAAATTACGGAAGTGTACTGCGGTCGCAAGTATCGCACGCGGGCATAGGAAGGGGGAGATCGGGAACGGGGAACTCACTTGGTGCCCGTGCACTTCACGTTGGAGACAGTCTCCTGACGGACCTCGAGCGGCGCAGCAAACGCGCAGACTAGGAGCATCGCGAAGGCGTAGAAGATGGTAGCGAACTGCATCTTGACTTGTGTGGAGTGACGACTGTTTAGACTATGAAGGGCTGAGGCGACGAGTAACACCAGAAACCAAGCAGAAAGGATCGGGAGAGGAAGGGAAGTGTTCCAAAGACCGTCGCAGACGGCAAAAGCAGCGACTCAATCAAAGAAGAATGAGAAACAAGGAGGCAGCGCTGCTTGAGCGAAGGCTGAACCGGTCAGAGGAAAGGGGTGGAGAGGGGTGGAGGATTTGTTTGAAGGGACCCGACATGGGAGCCAGCCCTTTTATATCAAGAACCCACGAGCTGCAGGCGGCCTCGAGGTATTCGAGAAAGCGTACCTGATCGCTGTCGCCAGGGTGATGTACCTTGTGGCCGCCGCCGGCTCGTTAGCCGGACTTATGTACCCGGAGGAAGCCTCGGAACGGAATCAACGACGCCCAAAGTCATAACATGGATTTGACAATAACTTCAGTGACAAGAAGAGTCGAGGGTGAGGGCACCGGAGCGAACCAAAGGCGAACGCGGAGGAGATCTTATGTGGCACCAGCGTCACGATTGCCTTTTGTAGTTTGTTACGAATCCGATATATTCAACGTCGACGTCTTCCACGTATGAGACTCAGAGGAACTCTACATACTGTGCTCAAGGACACAGTGCGAGCCTCGGATCCCGGTTGTTACGGGAGAAGGCTGTCGGCATGCATTAACGCGTAGACCTGCGTAGACGCTCCAGCGCTGACCTGCAGGGACTGAACAATTAAGCAGCTGCACCTCAGCCTGCAACTCACGTTGAACCTCTGAAAAGTGGCCGTACGACAGCGGCGACTTGGGCAAAATGTTCGTGGAGAGGATGAACTCCACAGCACCATGATACAACATGAATAAGCGCGAAGGAAGGGAGTCCGACGGAAATCCTCGCTATCAGCGGGGTCACGGTCGTGAAAGCTGAAGGTTTCGGATGCTAGCGAATGCGAAGAAACAGTTGGCATTATGAGCTGAACTCTCCGGCCCGTACACGGGGCTTAGATACATGAATACTTATTGCATTGGTCGCCGCAGCAGTAAACAACCGTTTGTGTGACTAGAGTGGGAAGCGCAAGCTGAGCGACGTGAGCTCACTCATCCCGGACAGACGCTGATCGTCGACGGCGATGCTGAGGGGCACATCGCCTTCGCTGAACTCGAGAGTGGCGCGGGAGGTGGTGTCGTAACGCGGCCAGTGCACATCGGTGCCTCCGTTTGGATCGAGTGTGTTCACGAAGCGGATGAAGTAGTCCGTCATGTCGTCTGGTGCGAAGGCGACGAACAGATCGTGTCCGTGAGGCTAGCAAACAAGTGAGTCGGCATCGCGAGTACATAGTCAAGCCACAAGTTACCCACGTAACCTAATGCTGGGACGTTCACGCGTGCGCTCTCTGATCATCGCGAGGTATGTGTCAGTCACTGGAAGCTGTGATGGGGAAAGAAGATGGATACTGACGGAAATTGTAGGCGTTGCGATGAGAAGAGAAGGTCTCTAACAGCTGACGACGAGGTGCATCGAAGGCCCAGTCGCCCAACAGTGCGGCGATACGCTTGTATTCTGGCGTGAACGCATTCGCACTTCCTGTGTCAAACGGAGAACCAGCAGCGGGATCCGAGGAGTACAACTCCAGGAGCTTCTCGAGGTCCGCAGGAGACGCACCAGGGAACACATCATGGGAGATGTAGTCGATCAGCTCGTCATCAGTACTAGACGACTCGGTCAGCTCCGCTGGAACGATGGGGACGGAGGAGAGCCGTACGTGACATCGAAGCTGCCCAAAGCGAAGAGGGTGCCCTCGTCCTTCACATCGCCTGCGGAAGGAGGCTTGAGTCATGCGGAGAGTCACTTGCACTATGTGGTAAGATACCTATTATAATCGGGACATCGGCCATCTTGCCATGACGCGCGAGCTGCTGAGGGGAATCCTCAACGAAGACGCCGTCGGCACGCGGCAAATATGGGGTGAAGACCTGAAGGGATACCGTAAGACTGGGGGTGACGCACGCACGTCTAGGCATGTCAACGTACGAAGCCAGTACCAGGAGTGGTGTTCGCAGCGGCAAGCAGGCTGTCCGTCGAGACCGTTCGCAGACATGCGAGAGAGTCGGTCGCGTTTGAGCATCCTACTTGATCCACCACGAAGTCGTACGTTCCTTGTACCCCGGAGATGTCCCCAGTAGGGACAGTCCAGCTGGAGCTCATGATACCGGCGCGGAAGAGGCCTTGTGGGTCGCCCCCGTTGGCGAAGAGCTGGAAGAAGACCGATGCCGCACCTGCGCTCTCACCCCAGCTGTCTGAGTGTCAGCACGCACTGCGGAGGAAGACATCGAGCGACAGATTGCTCACATCGTGACTTTGTCCGGGTCCCCTCCAAATGCCGAGATATGCTTGTGGACCCAGCGGAGGGCAGCTCGCTCTGTGTTAGCCACTACTGTTAGCAGATGCTGGCATTTCGAGCGGGCATGGAACGACTTACGATCTTGGAGACCTAGATTCCCGACCCCCGCTTCTTTGATTTCCGCACCTCCGAGGAACCCAAAGACGGTAAGTCTGCAGCCTGCTGTTGAGCCTTCGATCTCGGTTCCGAGTATCTACACATACCGGTAGTTGACAGCCACATAGATGACTGGCTGGCCGATTTCTATGGACCTCTGCACGATCGCCGTGCCGTTATGCAGCGGCCTGTATCTTCCGTTAGCAGCTCTAGACGTAAGCATCACGAGAAGACTCACGTCGCATTTGACCCGACCGCAAACCCGCCGCCGTAGATCCACTGCATTCATGCTCAAGATCACTGACCTCTCCGAATCAATTAAATTGGAATACTCACAAAAAGCACTGGGAGCTTGGCGTCTGCGGATACATTCGCAGGACGGTAGATGTTCAAGTTCAGACCTGTAAAGCATGAGAACGATTGCGAACACATGTTTAGAGCGACAGTGTCACTCACAATCCTCGCTCTGGGGTACAGTCGGGTCAGGAGCGAATCGTCCGAGGAACGGCATGACAGCCTCGAGGATTTCGGGAGGCACGTTCGAGAGGGCGGCTGCTCCTTGCTGAATGCATTGGTTACCGAACGCCGTTGCGTTGACAGTGCCGTGGTAGGAGTCTATGAGTCGGGGAAGACGGAACCGGAGATCTTCCACGCTGCAAGCGGTCAATTTATAGCGCGAAAATTCGTGCAGACGGATGAGAACTCACGGAGGTTGTGCATACGGGATCCCAAGGAAGCTCTCGACCGAGCCGTTCGCTCTGCCTAGCAGGGTCGCGTGAGCGAGCTGCACATGGGGACTGTTGTGGTTTAGAGTGGTAGGCGCGTAGCTTCCCAGAAAAAGCCAGGAGTGCAGGAACGCAAGCAGATCCGTGCTTGAGAGTAGCATGTCGTGTGCTGTCCTGTGATGTCGTCGACGGTGACAATGGACGCAGCGGGTGGTTTAAGTATGCGGGCAGCAGACCGATCGTGCTGTCGAGTCATAGCGGCGGGACCGTCACTTCTTTCGGTCCCGCTCTAGGGCCGTCTGTCCCTCATTGAAGTCAGAGGACGATCAGGATGAAACAAACCCCGGATGCGAACGCTCACCATACTCCAAGCGTGTGGGACCGCGTCGTTCGCGATGAGACGGCAGGGATTCGATGCTCTGACTCGGGTCAATTCGCGGATTTCAAGTGGTCAAATTAACTCACATCATATCTCCGAGGTGAGGATAGCACTTCCTCGACTGGGCATTGCTATGAATGGAGGGCTTGGAGGAAGGAATTATCAGCTGTGGGCCAGGCCGAGCGCACGCTGCACTGGCTTTGACGATCGTGCTACCAGGATGTAAACTGCAAGTACAAGTATAACTCGACGTGTTGCCCGCCGAGGCAACAGACCATGCCAAGGGCGCATGACGAAAATTCGATTAAGGGGGCAAGGCTTTGGCAACGTCTAGCGTTCTCATCCGGGCCCGACGGCAATTATACATATTTCGTCTTGCCCAACGTGAACCTCCAGGTTGCCACCACACCGAAGAACGTTTTGCGTACAAGGTGCCAACATGCGCTAGATGTCCTGAACAAATGTGTCTCAAAACAGAAACTTGACATTCTTGTACGTGTCTAGTAGCGGGTTCTCCCCGTTCTGCAAACGCGTCTTGCTCAAATCCGCATACGTCGCCATGAACTCCGCATGGGTGTACACCTGCGACTTGCGCTCGCCGACCGGCAGCCCGCTACTCGACGGCACCCCGTCCACCGGCGATCTCCGCGTCTTCGGGTGGTACGACGAGAAGAAGCTGTTGCCTTCCACGAGCGGCGACGCCGTCATGCTGATCGGCGTGATGCGCGGGGCCTCATCCGAACCGAGCGGGCGTGGCTGCGCGAGGACATGCTCGTACATGTCCCGCAGGTTCTCGAAGTTGGTGGGGAAGAAGATGTCGAAGTACCCTTGCCGGACGAGCAGCGTCTCGCACGGTACCATCGCGTTCTGGAACCGCGTTTGTACGACTGGCGCGTTGACGCCTGGTATTGTGTCCGGCAGCGAGGAGAAGTCGGAGAGAAGTAGACGATGTCGGGGGAAGTTTCGACGGAGGGTGCGGAGGAGGGTGAGGAGGCGCGTCGGAATGTACTCTGGAGGAGAGAGGTTCGGGGCGAAGGGGAGGTTTGTGTAGAACGTACGGAATGTCTGGGAGAGCTTGAGGAGACGCGAAATCGGTGGGGGGTGGTTCAGGTAGCGTCGGAGGGCAAGGAAATCGCTGATCAGCGGGTCTGTCACCTTCGTGTAATATGTGCTGAAGTCCCCAGCCTTGTCAACGGTGACGATGCCTTGGTACGGCTCCAGTGTTCGCAGGTCGTATCGAATAAGGTCGTGCGCGAAGTTGTCCTAGAGAGATGACTCGCGTCACGAAGTCGCAGAAAGTGCAGATGAAGACTCACGATGACCTCCATCGCAACGAAGTAGCACGGGGCAGGTTCCCGAGTATCCCACCGAAATATGCTCTTATTGTGGACGGTGACGCACGGATGCGCCGCGCTAAGCTTCTCCCGTTGCAGGTTCGCGAGGTTCGCGCTAATCTCGATGATGTTGTACCGCGTGCGCTCATACACGTCGGGATAGTGCTCTTGCAGGTAGTCCAAGATGTCGAGAGCAAGAGTGCCGTTCCCAGCTCCAATCTCGTAGATGACGAAGTCTTCGTACGGGAAGAACTTCAGGAGATACTCTGATACGAGGCACTGCGCGATCGCTCGGCCGTACCATGGCTTCCAACCTGCACTATCAACCATCGGCATTCAGTACACGGATCAGGGTGACGCACCTTGAACAGCTCGGTGGGCGTATGCCACAGCTGCTTCCCTGGACCCTCCCCGTCCTCCCCGTACGACGCATAGCGCTTCGACACCTCTGCATCAAAATGCGTGCTGTTCCGAACCGCGGAGAAGTCGATGGGTTCGAGAGCGGTATAGATGGTCGCTTGTTTGGCGAAGTAGCCGTAGTTGGGGTTGTACAGCGAGTCCTCGATGAAGTCCCGCACGAGCATCTTCACCCGACGCGGTGGCTCGTGCTCCCGCTCAAGGTCATTGGCCGTGACGCGTTTGTACTTGACATGCTCGGCGTCCGGGATGTCGGAGAAGGAGATCTTGTCGTTGTAGTTGATCCTGTCCTCTGTCTTCGTCTCTGCTTTCTTGCTACGTGGGATGGTTGTGGAGAAGGCAGCTCTAGCAAGAGGTAAGCATTGTCGCGTCGAAGCTCGAGCTGCACGAGCAAGCATGTAGCTCAGAATAGATGGTGGCAGACGGTAGGACAGGAATGCTGCTAACTTGGCCGGGTCTTCGACCGCTTGAACGGCACAGGCGCGCGCTATCCAAACTCGGCGAGCGTCAAAGCTATCGCCCTTCGATCCTAACACGCACAAACAACCTCCTGCATCGAAGTCACAGTCACACTAGCCATGCAGCCGCTCGGTCCGCGGTCTTCTTGGGTCGGGGATACGCAGAACTCACCAAGTATGAGTGCATCAGCGCATATAGTCACATTTACCCAACAGATGATCAGGAAAGAGGGATGAGGTTGATGACGGGTACTGGAGGCGCGAAGCTCGTAGAGACTGCCGCAGGTGGTGGGAAGAAGCAAAGGTGCAACAGCGTAGAAAATGAGGGCCGGGGGCTTATATATGCTGGGGAAGCCCGCATTCCCGCGTCATAGCTGTCAAGCGTGTTTGTCACGTGGTCGCGTTTTAGCCTCGGACTGCCTGGCTCTGTGGCGATTGGTCTGCCTCTAACGCTTGCGAGACGAGGGTGTGACGGGACGTACAAAATGCTCGAGAGTCGCAGCAGTTTTGAGTTCTTTTGTTCGACGATGCTACAAGGTAGTATCGAAATTAGGGAAATGCGCGACCAGAGACGTGCGGTACCATCATGACTTACGAGAGGGTCTCAAGGAGTCAATGACAACGCATCTGGCCCAGTGACAAAGGAATCGTGGTATATTGCAAACTACGCCAAAAATGACGCAGCGGCGTCGGATGCCTGAGGCCCGCTTTCCTCCTCCCCATAGTATAAGCGCGAGACGGCGTGCAACTCGATATCATCGTCGGACTGAGCCGAAAGATCCGGGTTGATGAAACCACCCAGGGACGAGATGAAGCTTGGCATGTCGTCCCATCGGTCCCTCGAGGTATGCAGCGAATCGTCGGGATCGACTCTGCCGACAGCCTGGTTCGCTTCTTGCAAGACGAGGAGAAAGTGCGAGATGAGGATGGCTGTCAGGCTATAAGGAAGAGTACAGGTGGTGAGTCCACCGTTGCAGCATCCTGGAGTTGTGGTGACATCGTACGGGGCGGTAAATATGGTGACATAACTGACGCCATTGTTCTGGACTGCCAGCTGCGCGGTTGACATCAATATCAGTCGGAGGGGCGAGATGGACTGGAACTCACTGAAGTGAGGGTGAAGACGAGGTGGAGTACGTTGAGAAAGAGGAGAACTCTGATGACGAGTCCCTGGGTCTGTCAAGTATCCGCGCAGCTTTGCCATTCAACTTGGGACGCACACGAAGTATGTAATTCCTGGACACCGTTTAGCATCATCCACGTGGTATACCTATCCCCGGGCACGAACGCCACAGAGAGACATACCGTTGCGTAATAGAATATCCGACAGTGACAGCCTCTTGGACTGTCGAATATCCCTCAGGGCGTCCCTAACGCTCAACTTTGTCCAGGTTGTATAGATGAGTAACACGTCGGCAACAATGAGCAGCACTCGAGAGATCACTGTGAGTCAGTCTGTGAATGTGCGGTTCCCCGGATGAGCCAATCCTATGGTGTGTGAGCGAATTTACCCGACGTACGCCTTGTAACGAACTCATCAGAAACTCAGATGAGACCGAGAACCGAACCTTAGTATCGCTCCTTAGGTCGTACGAGCTCATGTGAGGCACCCGAATGGCGGGAAGTTCACTCCGTAGAGTTCATAGCCATATAGAACCTGCACGGTCATATACTGTGCGTCAATCCACGAGCCCCAGGTACAAATTGCAGAACAGTGAACGCGTCAGTTGCGATTACGAACACACTACAGCTGCGTAGGCTACTAGTACTAGTCACTGCGCAGCGCCGTGAAGCTCGAAAGGCTATATATTCCGATTAGGTGTCACAGCGGCATGTCGATGGATGGGAAGGGCTCACCTTGTCCGAATGGAAGGATGCGAAGCTGGCCAACACCATGATACATTTCGAGCGTACAGCAAGACCGATGCTCCGGTATGCGCCGTCCAGATACAGGCCACTTCTCGATCAATCGTGACGAAGGCGTCATTAATGAAGCGGACTATGATGCGAGGAAGCATCAGGTTGCCGTCGACGAGCTCACAATGGCGAGAGCGTACCCGAAGATGGCACCGTGCACCACCCTTGAGCATATCTGTTACGCGGAGTGAATGAAGGTCGGTCGTGCGGGGTGGAGAGATGAGCGACATACAAGGAGTTGAATATGGTCGCAATCGCTGCAGCATCGGCATCTGCGTCGGAGGACATGCTGGACTCGGAGCGGCCACCGTCGATAGGTTGTTGGGACCGAGGGGATGATCGTAACGTTCACCACACTTTGAACCGTACTTGTACTCGAACATGGCAGACTGCAGTGCGGCGACCGATGTCCATACTCTTGCGTGAGCTCTTGTACCGCCTTGTGGTCAACATATCGGGAGCTATCCCTTGTACCGGATGACATGGCGGAACTCCTTGGCGAACTTGTAGATTATATGGCCAACACTCTAAAGTTCCTGTCATAACTCAATTGAAGGCGAGCCTGATGAGAGCCCATGACACTTACCTGATTTCAGCCTGTGGGTTCGCGCCCTCGTCGATGCTGGTGGCGCGATGGCGGTAGTGGCTGCCTCACCTAGGCATCCGATTGGGCGGGCCCTTGAGTGGATGAACGGCAGCGCTACAAGTTACAATAGTGCTGGTGGCGGCGGTAGTGGCTCGTACAGGGTGCGTCTGGGGACGACTGCTGGCGGCGATCACGGTGGAGTCGGATGGTCCAACGCCGTCACTCCAACCCCTCTGCGTGTAGCCAGGTTAAGGGGTCCTCCAAGTGTCGGACTGTAAAAGGTTCATTGACCACCTGTGCACAGGACAGAAGATCTGACATGGGCTTGGCCGGCCACAATCTTCCACCATCCCGAGTCATCCCTCGGGCCCAGAGTTCCAGCTGTCAGGCTGCAACGGTCACTGCACATCGCCCATAGTGAGAAGCTGACGCGACGCGAACTGGCCCGCGAGTTGTGAAAGCGCAGCTTCTAACGGACGGTCCCCTAGCTGACAATCCGAATATATCCAAGTCAGCACTGCAGTAATCGTCGCGCCGCCTCACGAGAGCATATCTCACCTAGCCGTCGGCGTCACCAGCCACTGACTCCTTCATGCCGCATTCGACAAGCCGCGGAGTACCCAATCATGGCGGAGCAACGGGAACGGTGACGGACAGCAAATGAGGGAACGACCGAGCGGCGATACCATGTGCAGCGGGTGTGAATTGCGCCTTCCACTCAGGCATCACCATGTCGGGAGTATATGTTCCCAGATCCAGATGCTCCAGTGTAGGCCACCATCGGGCGAGCTCCTCGAGGTCCGCATCGCCTAGGTCGGGATAGGGCAGAGTGAAGCACCGCAGCTGCCTCAGGCGAGCGAGCGGGCTAAGGAGCTCGAGGTTGTACCACCGGGCAATACCGGAGCTCGGTAAGTCGTCCAGGCTCGTCCTATCATCCACCGTCAGCTCTCGGAGGCTTTCCGATGTCTTCTGGGCGAGAAGCTGGAAGATGTCTTGCATATAGGAAGGACCCGCCATGCACACCTCCATGTCGAGGCGTAACTTGATGAGGACGCCGACTGGTATGCGGGCAAGTATTGCTTCGACGGTAGGACCAGATGTACGGATGGTAAGGTTTCGCAGAGCGGGGAAGCTGGCTTCTCCGGAGAAAGAGAGACCTTGCCAAGAGCGGACCTCGTGCTCCTGCAGATACGCAACCAGGTCAAGTGTCTCGAGAAACGGAAAGGTCGCGATAGCAGCGAAGGTCTCGATCTTGAAGGGCGTTCCGTGTATGGAGATAGTCCTGAGCTGCGTATAGGACGTGATGGCAGCGTTGAGTCGCGGACTGATGCGCCCCCAAACGGTCAGGGAGCGGATGCTCGGACACTGGGCACGAGCATGGTGCAGGAAGCGCGCCGCCGCATCGCTCCTCTCAATCAGGTCAGAGATCGAGCCCATCCGGGACGGGAACCCCATATTGAGCGTGATGTGCTTCAAGAGTGTCGATGTGGCGAGCGCAGGCGGAGCCATGCACCCCTGGGAGAACAGCAGGACCGACTCGAGGTGCGGGAAGACCACCGAGCAGTGTCGCAGTGCATCTGGCAGCGTTGGCTCGCGAAGATATACGAGCGATCTGACACGGCCAGTATATTGTAGCACCGCTGCCGTTGCGTTCCCTGCAGCCTGCAGATGTCATGGTTGTGAGCACATGGACCGAAGGGAGGGAAGACACGACGCTCACGACATCCTCATGGCTGCGAAGCACACATAGCACGGGTTCCATACTGTGCAAGTGCATCCATAGAAAATCCAGCGCATATTCTCGCCACGCTCTGCAACATCGTGCCAGCTGCGCATACGTCCATCTCGATTCGCTCGATGGAAGGTCCGATAACCAGTCAAGGATGTCGAGTAAGATCTCGGCCACAAGGAGAGCAGGGTGCATTGTCTGGCAGTTGACTGCGCTCCGAGCCGTGCGAGCTGGGGTGCGAACTCAGCATGGCAACAATGGTAGCTCGAGGGAGGTATTCATGCCCACTGGAACTGAGTATCACTCACGAGGTTCGAGTTCGAGTGTCGTGTGCGTGGCGGTGTCGCTGACGGGCGCAAGTCCATCGGCGCGTCTGGCCGTGTACCTGTGCGGGATAATCCTCCTGAGTGAGCATGATCTTCCGAACTAATCAATGCTGAATTATACTGGTGCGACGTAGCAGAGCAGAGCAGAGCGTGGACACAAAAGAAAAACGAAGCGTGCAACGCCCAATGAGTCGGCCCAGGTTCGAACTGAGGACCTTCTGTGTGTTAGACAGATGCGATAACCAACTACGCCACCGACCCATACGGGACAGGGAACCGAGCTCTCATAGAGGTGTAACAGGCCGGGACTTAGTCCACATGGACCAACCAAGGAGCAACAGTCATAGGAATACACGGAGAGTACGAGTACATCGAGCGGACCAGGATTATGTAGACTTCGCTGACAGCTCAACAGCATGCTTGAAGGCCCCAAGAAGGGCAGTAAACTGGATCTTCTCGCTTCCTCCAGTTGAGAGGCGGTGCCTGCAAGCCATGTCCCGTAAGCACGCATCAAGATATCAAGCAGTGGCCACGCACTCTGTGGTGGCGAGGAAATCTAAGAGGTATATACGCGCATGGGGCTTGAAGTTAATCGTCTCGATATACTCGTACGCGCCATTGATGAGGTCCGGCAGAGCCAGTCCGCGGTCGGTCTTGAGTGCCGAGATCACTGGGACATGGCGCGTCAGGTCCCCGCGTGTGCGAGTAGTACGCCACGAGACTCACTGTTGTAGGATGTCGTGAAGTCGTCCTGCAACATCGAGTTGACGATGGTCTCGATGTCAGCAGGTTGTGGATTGCCGGTGCAGTTGTAGATCTCGGCTTCTCCGGTGAGCTCGTACGCGGCGTGACAGGCCTGCAGAACGTTCAACGCGCGGCGCATGTCGCCCTTCGAGAGCTTGAGCAGAGCCTGCTTGCCCTCTGCGGTCAATTTCACACTGTGGTAGGTATAAGCATACAGGACCGATCGTTAGAGCACCGGGAACGCGTACCCTTCTGCTTCAATCACATTGTCCACGCGCTTCTCCACCTCCGCGATTGGGAGTGGCGAGAACCGGAAGCGCGTACATCGACTTTGGATTGCCGGGATGATCTTGTTGACGTAGTTGCAAATGATGCAGAACCGCACGTTCTTCGTGTACTGCTCGATCACACGACGAAGCGCGGACTGGGCTGCGGTGGTCATCATGTCCGCCTCGTCAAGGATGATGAGCTTGTAGCCTTTCGAGAAGAGCGTGCGGGTCTCCGCGAAGTTCTTGATCTGCTCGCGCACAACTTCGATACCACGGTCGTCCGACGCGTTCAACTGGTCACTGGATGATGAACGCATGCCCGCTTGTGAGGTCAAGGTACCGCACCTCGAGGATTTGCTTCCGGTATTCTGCACCGTATATTCGACGAGCGACCGCGAGAATAGTGGACGTTTTTCCAGTACCGGGTGGCCCATAGAACAGCAAGTGCGGCAACCTGTTCTTCTCGATGAACTTCTCGACTGCACCACGCTCGTCAAACCGTCCGAGACGCGTTCGAGAAGGCACTCACTTGTGCTCGTGATGTCATGGTGCGACACGACGTCCTCCAGAGTCACCGGCCTGTACTTCTCCACCCTATTCCCTTGTCATAAGTTACACGTGTGGACGTGTTACTCAGCCAACGTACCATGGGAGGTTCTCGTCTTGGTATGGCTCAACATGCTGAGTGGCCTTCGCCTTGCCCTTTCCTTTCGTCGTCGTGGGCCAGTTGATGGGCTCATTATCGTCCGCACGCATTTCATCGTCGCTATCCATGTCGTCTGTGGTAAATATGAGGGCAAAGACGCGTCGGGGATGTCAGGCCAGGGAGGTGGTCAGCGTAAGTAGGCGGCCTCGCGTCACGGAACGCGTCTGGGCGCCTACACGACGCGACGCGTCTCGGTAATCGAATTAGTCAGGCGGCGCTCGAGCGGAGTCAGCTGGGCGCAAACCTTAATGCACGGACCATCAACAGAAACTGCCGCTTACAAAGCCTTGGCTATATAACTCTAGGAGCGCGCTAAGGCTTCCCTCAGAACTCGCGTTTGTCGACGACTCCACCGCTCAGCTCGTGTTGGACAGACAGAGGCGGCCAAAAGTGAGCAGCATCGTCGTTCTGCATGCTATCTCGGACGTTGAGCTGACTATTCTCGCTCGCAGAAATGCAGATCTTCGTAAAGACCCTCACGGGCAAGACCATCACCCTTGAGGTGGAGTCCTCGGACACCATCGACAATGTCAAGGCCAAGATCCAGGACAAGGAGGGGTGCGTAGCTCTTCTGCATAGTATGGATATCTTCCTGACGTCGTCGACCTTTTCAGCATCCCCCCCGACCAGCAGCGCCTGATCTTCGCGGGCAAGCAGCTCGAGGACGGCCGCACGCTCAGCGACTACAACATCCAGAAGGAGTCCACCCTTCACCTTGTGCTCCGCCTCCGTGGTGGTGCCAAGAAGCGCAAGAAGAAGACTTACAACGTATGTGTTCTACTATTTGTGCCTACGTCGGGACCGCGCGCTCAACCGCTGTCTCCGATATCCAGACCCCCAAGAAGATCAAGCACAAGCGCAAGAAGGTCAAGATGTCCATCCTCAAGTACTACAAGGTGGAGTCCGACGGCAAGATCAAGCGCCTCCGTCGCGAGTGCCCTTCTGCTGAGTGCGGTGCTGGTATCTTCGTGCGTAACTCCTTCATCTTCCGGCGCCCAACATGTCGCTGACAGTCGTGTGCAGATGGCCTTCCACAAGGACCGCCAGTACTGTGGCAAGTGCGGGCTCACCTACCAGTTCCAGCCCGGCACGAAGCCGCCCGTTGTCTAAGCAGCTGTGCGCGTCTGGGTCTATGTGCTCGCTGGCTATGTATCCCGCTGTACGCATATGACGAGCCTGTATCATCTTCCGTGCAATGCTATGTGACTGCTGCCCCGGATCTCTCTGTCTGACGAGCGTTCGCGCATGGCAAGTCGCCGAAGATATGACGCCGAGGCTGCCGCGGCCAATCAGAGTCGTGCGTGGCCAAATTTTGTAGGTGGGCGGACGAGCGCTCCGAGCGTGTTTTGCGGGGACCGCCACGGTCAACAAAACTGTTGCGAACATGCCTCCCCTCGCTGTCACAGTCGTTTCACCTCTCCCTCTCCCGTCGCAGGTCCCGGCGCGGTTAGGTTCTCGACATGCACCCTGCGCTGCTCATAGACGAAGTCCTCCAGCTCATCTTCGACTTCTGCTCCGACCTGCCGGACACCGAGCCCAAGTGGACCTATGCACAGCTGGCACGCTGCTGTAAGGCGTGGAAGGATCCTGCGCTGGACAGGTTGTGGGACCGGCTGAACGGGGTGGGGCCTTTACTGGCTTTGATGGCTAACCAGGAAGAAGACGGGCAGCAGGTACGTGACCAAGTCTTCGAGGAAGCGGGTGTAGAAGAGTTGCTACTTGCAAAAATGCTGACAACTGAGCCGCCCCCAGGTCGCTTTAGATACCTCAGTGCTGCGCACATACACGGACCGCGTCAAGAGGATTGCTCACCACGACGAGTTGAAGGATGCGGCTACTCTCCACATGCCCCCTGCCGTCTCCGTCTTCCCCCGGCTGGAGTCAGTCGCGCTCTCCTTCCAAGGCTGTATGGTGCCGCATCAGTGGGCGTTGTCCCCCTTCCTACAGCACGTCTCCGTCAACGTGGGCTTCAGTCGCGACGTGCAGGAGGTGCTTGACAAAAGCAACGCCGCCGCACGGCTCCTGCACGACATCCACACCCACGCGCCCGGCCTCCGCTCGCTGCAGGTCCGCGGCCGCATGACAGATCTCCTGAACGCAGCTGTCGCGTCCTTCACCCAGCTCCGGAGCCTCACGATTCAAGGGAACAGCTCCCTCGCCCCAGAGACGTTCGCCGCAGTGGCGACCTTCCCCCACCTCCAGTCTTTGGAGGTGCACGCCGGCCACCTGCAGGCGGAGACGTTCCTAGAACTCGTGCACCCGGGGATGTCGTGCTTCCCTGCACTCAAGGAGCTCAGCATCCGTACAGGGGGCGACCTTCTGTCCGCGATTCTCTCGCGCATGCCTACGGGCGTCCTCACCAAAGTGCACCTCGACATGGACGAGTGTGTCCACGGGCCCTCCTACATGAAGCCAATCCTCGCCCTCCTCGCGCAGAAGGCCTCCACGAGCCTGCGCGAGCTCCACATCGAGGACCGCACCGACCTCGAAGAGCTCGAGGTCCCCTCGCGGCCGGAGGAGACCCCGCATTGGTACACCACCGACGTCCTCGCTCCCCTGGCTCGCATGAAGCACCTGCACCGCGTCGTACTGCGCGACCCGGACTTCCGCGACGCCGACCTCGAAGCGCTCGCCAAGTGGTGGCCCGCACTAGCGCACCTCGACCTCGGGACGTACGACCCCGAGACGCATGTGCCCGAGTGGAAGGCCCGGCTGACGCCCGCTGCCTATGGCGCGGTCGCGAAGGCGTTCCCGGGCTTGGAGAGCCTGTCGCTCCCTGTGCTCCCTCCGGCTGGCGGTGTGGAGGGCCAGCAGAGGATGCTGAGTTCGTTGACCCTTGGCGAGGTGCCGAACCCGTCCGTAGACGCTGTCGCGATGGTCGACAGGATTTTGATGATGTTCCCGTCCGTACGTTATCTGGACTGCCCTACTACTGAGGTCACGGAGCGGTTTGAGACCGTCGTCTGTGGCCGTGGACGCAATTCTGCTTAGATCGTTTAGACGATAGTAGACACATAGACGTAGACGTAGACGTAGACGTAGACGTAGACGTAGACGTAGACGTAGACGTAGACGTAGACGTAGACGTAGACGTAGACGTAGACGTAGACGTAGACATAGCATAGACATAGACGTCACTGGTTAGATCTTTAGACGATACCCGGTCTTCTGTTATTGTTGTGATCCCTTTGGAGTCATATTAGTTTTCGATGCACGTACTTGGTGACTCTCAGCTGTAGTGAGACCGCTTCTGAAATTGTGTCCTCAGCTGAAATGCTTGAGCTGCGCTGGAGTGGCTTGATAAACGAACAGCCGAAGCAGTCCAATGTTATGGAGGTCCCACGACGTGCGGCTGCAGATTCCGGGTGTCAGGATATGCATCGGGAATGCGGCCGAGGTCTATCATTATAAGGTCATTTCGCGGCTATTTCCGAAGC
>WJSG01010549.1:0-14246 GCA_016618145.1 Sanghuangporus lonicericola | reverse complement strand
TCATATACATCACCTGGGCGAAGCTCAGCAGTAGGGGCGCCCTGAGGGATGTTCGACAGCCTCAGGCTGGGTCCAAGAGGCTGTCACTATCTGATATTCTCTTCCGCGATGGTACGTATCTTCTAGCGACCAGAGATGCTGGGACGCCATGTTGATGACCCTCCGCTGTGCACCCTATTTACAGGCACAATATACTTCGTGTACGTCCCGCAAGAAAAGCCGAATGGAGGGTGAATGTCGGACTCACTTACTGTTTATTAGCGTTCTCTTCACCCTCAATTGCCTCCACCTCATCCTCTCGGCGACAGCGGTAATGCACACAGCTTGTCTCATACTCAGACGCCTTCGAACTACATGCTGATTTCTCATTTCATATCAACAGATACTGACCAATGGTTCAGGGAGCTATGTGACCTACTTCACCGCCCCGTACGCATCCCACCATAACTTTAGGATACTGCGACTGTCCACTCATGCGACGAGTTTCCTCTCACAGCCTCACGGCGATCCTGGTCTCGCGCTTCCTGATTGACCTGCAAGAGGCAAATCACGCCGTCGTCAGAGTGGACGAAGACGATCCGCTGCATTCCTCGAGGGACCCATACGACGCGCCTAGCTTCATCTCTTCCCTTGGAGCTTTCATCAACCCGGAGTTCGCGGAGGGGCCCCACGACGCTCTGCGCTCGAATGGGGAGGAGGAAGGCCGGTCGCAGGCCGCTGCGCCGTCGCCTTCCGCATAGTCTGCGTCCGGCTGGGTACGTCGGACCTACCATCGACCGACTGGAAGTCGCGACGCAAGGCCCGATTTCGGTGGATCGAACATGACGAGGCTCAGCGAGTTCTCTGTTCTTGACGAATGAGAACTATCAATTTGGCAGTCCTGGATTGGGGAGATGGCTGCGACGCCGATGCTATATTCAGACCTTGTGGAACACCGTAATGTGGAAGGTAGAGTCGATCGTGCCATTGGTTGGGGCCGACCTTCGGCGCTGCCCTGGTTGAGTGGAGTGGTTCGAAAACAGGACATTGACTCAGGCCATCGTCTTCCGCTTCCGCTCCCGAAAGCCTCTCGATGCGGAACTAGTTCTCATGTTGATTCTGTGGGTTATGATCGTTCTGACATTCCATCCTATCTATAGACATTGTCTCTTCCTCGACCTTCGCCTGAACTCGAAGATCTCTTGAAAAGACTGGTAGATCCGTTGGCTCATCGCCGCACTGCCATGTCGTCGGGCTCGAGCAGTTTTGGATCTATTCTTACAGTGAATATTGGTCGCCCGGACTGCGACAGTCGCAATATGGGCAGACGCGGTCACACATATGGGTGCGTGGCAAGGATCTCACGAATGTCAACTTCCAGCTGACAGTCACCCATGATGGACGGAGAACTTCTGCGTGTAGATCGTTCCAAGATTAGTTCAACATTCGCGATAGCGGTCGCAGCAAAGTTTTCAACGTCCATGAACATCGCCCTCGGCGCGCATGATACATAGGTGGTACGTTCGTGCTCTCAGCAATCATAATGGCTATATAGATGATAGAGGACTAATTCTCGTTTTGCTCTTCATGCGCACGGTCGTCGCGCGTAGGACAGCCGATAGAACCAGCTGGAGACGACCATCTCATCACGGCCACAATAAGTACCTCTGCAAGCTTCTGCAAAGATGCAGCTGCGGTGGAGTACGAGATTCGACCAGTGTGTATCTATGACCATCCCAGGAGTCAGTGTCCGATGTGTGACCGCATGCATCTGTTCGCATATAAGACTCGGGCGCGCCATGGGTGCAAAGGCGACCTTCCTTGGCCTCGCCGAAGTGCTGAGGGCTATTACTCGACTACAGAATGTCCTCTGACGCAGATGCTGGTGCTGCCGCCTTTGTGGCCCTATTTAACACTCTGTACGTCGCATATCGAGGAATCTTCTTACGGATAACGCTTGCTCACGTCGCCAAATAGCTATACGGAAAGGTTCTTCACTCTGGCAGCCTCGAGTACGTCACCCATACTCCACTGCAACTGTGTCCTTGACGTCCTCACCATTCACCCTGTCTGACTCTGCAGCTCTCTTCATATACGACAATCTCATCATTCTCAATCGCGAAGTGGAATGCTTCTGGACCGCTAAGTGCACCGGAGCACCGCTCTTGTTCTTCGCGAACAAGTGGATTTCGATGGTGATCTATGTTTTGGCGTTGGTCATATCTCGGTCCTTCCCTTCGGATCAAGTAAGTTGTCTCAGTGCGTCACGGTGCCCTGGCTATTGCTGACCAAATTCAAAATCAGAGGTTGGTGTGCAGCCTTGCAGAGTTCTCAGAACCGCGGAATGACTATGTATTCACGTCCGTAGCTGTTCCGTGTTTGTGATAACGCTGGATGCAATCCAGATAANTTCCGTGTTTGTGATAACGCTGGATGCAATCCAGATAATGCAAGTTGTCCCCGGGGCAGGTAAGTGCCGCATTCATCATTTGGACACAAGAACCTGATACGTTGTAACGAGCCTTCGCCGCCCTCCGTGCATACGTGTTAAGCAGAAGCAAGCTAGTAGGGCTCCTCATCCTCGCTTTGTCTCTAGCACCAGCAGCTGTGAACTTGGTGAAGGCAACAAGCGTTGTCTGAGTATAAGAGGACGAACTGATCGAGGACGCAGGTCCCATATGGCTATCAGGTCTCTGGAATCAATTACCCGCCTTTTGGATGTCTCGAGTTGGACAATGTGACCGACGCAATTGGCCTAAAGTTTGGCTCTCTATAATCATCTCATACAGAATGGTACTGACATCGTACAAAGGCGTAGGTTGGCCAGTGATTATATTGCTATACCTCGCGCTCACCCGAAGGATCGCGCAGTCGTGGTCATCTCTCGGGTGCCGCTCATTGTTGCGGACATGTTACTCCTGTACATCACCTGGACGAAGCTACGGAGCAGGGGCCTTCTGAGGGACATCAGCCAGTCCAAGAGGCTCTCACTTTCAGATGTCCTCTTTTGCGATGGTATGTCTCTCTGTTCGAGGATGCCGTCGACTTCAATCTATGCTCAACTGCGCCTAGGAATGATATATTTTGTGTACGTCCCACAGCAAAGCTGACAGGGCACCTGACGAATAAGGACACTCTTCACCAGAGTTCTGTTCGTTCTTAATATTCTCCACCTCGTGCTTTCGCTCCCTGCGGTAAGCCGCGTACCTTATCTCACTCGGCTTATTTGATCACGGTCTCATTGACGGTCGAGCAGCTGGGTATTGAGAGCCATGGCGGGAGTGATGTCACCACATTTACCGGCCCGTACGCAAATCACCGTAATCGCAGAGTACTCTGATTGTCTACTTACTGTCAATTCCTTTCGCAGCCTTACAGCCATCCTCATTTCGCGCTTCCTCCTCGACCTTCAGGAAGCCAACAAGGCCACCGTCAGAGTCGACGGGGACTATCCGTTGCATTCCTCGGTGAGGGACCCATACAACACGCCAAGTTTCATCTCATCCCTTGGAGCCTTCATCAACCCGGATCATCCGACGCGGTCCGACGATGAACTTGAACCGCACGTCGTATCTCGCTCGGATGAGGAAGATACAGGCGGGGCCCAGGTTTCGGAGTCTCAGGCCGCTGTGGTGTCATAGTTCCCGTCCGAACCACCTCGAATCTTTTGTATTACTATGTCAACGTCCCCGTCAGTTTCGTATCACCCTTGTTGGAGTCTAGTGTGTATGTCAAGCGTGACGAAGGTGTGGTAAGTTCATATCCTGGAACAGAACGTAACGTGTACCCTTGTCCGCCCACCCCGCCGCTGCCTCGATGAGCATCCCGAATCCGGAATCAGGATGTGTCATCGCCGACCTTCATGAGCCTTCATGATCAGGATGGAGTCTCGAGGCGCTGCGACGCGGGCTCGGCCCCGTCATGTTGAAGTGCAACTATAAGACTGAAGTCTGACACACCCGCCGTGCGCTTTCAATCCACTGAAACGCAGTGACCAGTCCTTACGAACACCCGTGGTCGTGTCAGTACATGACAGACACCAGTACAGAATAGTGCCTATGGCTCATTCTGCTGATGGGCTCGCCGAAGATGAGAATAATCCGGTTCAGGTTACATGTGTCGGGACGCCTGAAGCGATATAGCTGTCGTATCATCGCGCGCCCGCACACAGGAAAGATTGGTGAGACCCGAATGAAATTTCGACACAGCAATCCCGACAAGACCATCCAACTTGACCGAACGCAGGAGAGCCGACGCAATCTACACCTCCTCGTAGACAACGTTGACGTCTCCCTTGGCAGCACCCCCTGTGAACGTCGCCGTGAAGGGGATGTTCTGGCCACAGACTGCGAACGCGGCCTTGATGCCCTCTGCAACGAACAATCCACACCCATTAGCGCGAACGCACCCCGAAAGACGAAGGAGACGGCACGCACGCTCCCAGCGACCCTTGGAAATGTTGATGGTGTCACCCTTGACCACGGGCGTAATCGTGAAGCGGACATTGCCCGACTGGCCGGTCGTCGACTTCGGCGCGCCCTGGCACTTCTGAATCGAGCCCGCAATGCCGCCGCAGATCTGGAGCAGCGCGACGTTGGATGTGTGGAAGTCAAGAGCCCTGCAGGCCCGTGCATGTCAGCAACACCCATCACACGCGGGAAATTACGGAAGTGTACTGCGGTCGCAAGTATCGCACGCGGGCATAGGAAGGGGGAGATCGGGAACGGGGAACTCACTTGGTGCCCGTGCACTTCACGTTGGAGACAGTCTCCTGACGGACCTCGAGCGGCGCAGCAAACGCGCAGACTAGGAGCATCGCGAAGGCGTAGAAGATGGTAGCGAACTGCATCTTGACTTGTGTAGAGTGACGACTGCTTAGACTATGAAGGGCTGAGGCGACGAGTAACACCAGAAATCAAGCAGAAGTGATCGGGAGAGGAAGGGAAGTGTTCCAAAGACCGTCGCAGACGGCAAAAGCAGCGACTCAATCAAAGAAGAATGAGAAACAAGGAGGCAGCGCTGCTTGAGCGAAGGCTGAACCGGTCAGAGGAAAGGGGTGGAGAGGGATGGAGGATTTGTTTGAAGGGAACCGACATGGGAGCCAGCCCTTTTATATCATGAACCCACGAGCTGCAGGCGGCCTCAAGGTATTCGAGAAAGCGTACCTGATCGCTGTCGCCAGGGTGATGTACCTTGTGGCCGCCGCCGGCTCGTTAGCCGGACTTATGTACCCGGAGGAAGCCTCGGAACGGAATCAACGACGCCCAAAGTCATAACATGGATTTGACAATAACTTCAGTGACAAGAAGAGTCGAGGGTGAGGGCACCGGAGGGAACCAAAGGCGAACGCGGAGGAGATTTTATGTGGCACCAGCGTCACGATTGCCTTTTGTAGTTTGTTACGAATCGGATATACTTATTCAACGTCGACGTCTTCCACGTATGAGACTCCGAGGAACTCTACATATGTACTGTGCTCAAGGACACAGTGCGAGCCTCGGATCCCGGTTGTTATGGGAGAAGGCTGTCGGCATCAGCCTTAACGCGTAGACGCTCCAGCGCTGACCTGCAGGGACTGAGCAATAAGCAGCTGCACCTCAGCCTGCAACTCACGTTGAACCTCTGAAAAGTGGCCGTACGACATCGGCGACTTAGGCGAAATGTTCGTGGAGAGGATGAACTTCACAGCACCATGATACAACATGAAGAAGTGCGAAGGAAGGGAGTCCGACGGAAATCCTCGCTATCAGCGGGGTCACGGTCGTGAAAGCTGAAGGTTTCGGATGCTAGGCATTATTGAGCTGAACTCTCTGCCCGTACACGGGGCTTAGACACATGAATACTTATTGCATTGGTCGCCGCCGCAGTAAACAACCGTTTGTGTGACTAGAGTGGGAAGCGCAAGCTGAGCGACGTGAGCTCGCTCATCCCGGACAGACGCTGATCGTCGACGGCGATGCTGAGGGGCACATCGCCTTCGCTGAAAACGAGAGTGGCGCGGGAGGTGGTGTCGTAACGCGGCCAATGCACATTGGTGTCTCCGTTTGGATCGAGGGTGTTCACGAAGCGAATGAAGTAGTCCGTCATGTCGTCTGGTGCAAAGGCAACGAACAGATCGTGTCCGTGGGGCTAGCAAACAAGTGAGTCAGCATCGCGAGTTCATAGTCAAGCCACAAGTTACCCACGTAACCTAATGCTGGGACGTTCACACGTGCGCTCTCTGATCATCGCAAGGTATGTGTCAGTCACTGGAAACTGTGACGGGGAAAGAAGAGGGACACTGACGGAAATTGAACGCAGTGCGATGAGAAGAGAAGGTCTCTAACAGCTGGCGACGAGGTGCATTGAAGGCCCAGTCGCCCAACAGTGCGGCGATACGCTTGTACTCTGGCGTGAACGCATTCGCACTTCCCGTGTCAAACGGAGAACCAGCAGCGGGATCCGAGGAGTACAACTCCAGGAGCTTCTCGAGGTCCGCAGGAGACGCACCAGGGAACACATCATGGCAGATGTAGTCGACGAACTCGTCATCAGTACTAGACGACTCGGTCAGCTCCGCTGGAACGATGGGGACGGAGGAGAGCCGTACGTGACATTGAAGCTGCCCAAAGCGAAGAGGGTGCCCTCGTCCTTCACATCGCCTGCGGAAGGAGGCTTGAGTAATGCGGAGAGTCACTTGCGCTATGTGGTCACATACCAATTATGAAGGGGACATCGGCCAACTTGCCATGACGCGCGAGCTGCTGAGGGGAATCCTCAACGAAGACGCCGTCGGCACGCGGCAAGTATGGGGTGAAGACCTGAAGGGATACCGTAAGACTGGGGGTGACGCACGCACGTCTAGGCATGTCAACGTACGAAGCCAGTGCCGGGAGTGGCGTTCGCAGCGGCAAGAAGGCTGTCGGTCGAGACCGTTCGCAGACATGCGAGAGAGTCGGTCGCGTTTGAGCATCCTACTTGATCCAGCACGAAGTCGTACGTTCCTTGTACCCCGGAGATGTCACTAGTAGGGAGAGTCCAGCTGGAGCTCATGATACCGGCACGGAAGAGGCCTTGTGGGTCGCCGCCGTTGGCGAAGAGCTGGAAGAAGACCGATGCCGCACCGGCGCTCTCACCCCAGCTGTCTGAGTGTCAGCACGCACTGCGGAGGAAGACATCGACCGACAGGTTGCTCACATCGTGACTTTGTCTGGGTCACCTCCAAATGACGAGATATGCTTGTGGACCCAGCGGAGAGCAGCACGCTCTAAACCCCAATACTATTAGCCAATGCTGACTTTCGGAGCGGGCGTAGAACGACTTACGATCTTGGAGGCCTAGATTTCCGACCCCCGCTTCTTTAATTTCAGCACCACCGAGGAAGCCGAAGACAGTGAGTCTGCAGCCAATTGGTGAACCTTCGATCTTAGCCCGGAAGGTCTACACCTACCGGTAGTTGACAGCCACATAGATGACTGGTTGGCCGATGTCTATAGACCTCTGCACGATGGCCGTGCCGTTATGCAGCGGTCTGTATCTTCCGTCAGCAGCTCTAGACGTATGCATCACGAGAACACTCACGTCGCATTTGATCCAACCGCAAACCCGCCGCCGTAGATCCACTGCATTCATGCTCAAGATCCCTGACCTCTCCGAATTGATTGTATTGGAATACTCACAAAAAGCACTGGGAGCTTGGCGTCTGCGGATACATTCGCAGGACGGTAGATGTTCAAGTTCAGACCTGTAAAGCATGAGAACGGTTGCGAACACATGTTGAGAGCGACAGTGTCACTCACAATCCTCGCTCTGGGGTACAGTTGGGTCAGGAGCGAATCGTCCGAGGAACGGCATGACAGCCTCGAGGATTTCGGGAGGCACGTTCGAGAGGGCGGCTGCTCCTTGCTGAATGCATTGGTTGCCGAACGTCGTTGCGTTGACAGTGCCGTGGTAGGAGTCTATGAGTCGGGGGAGTCGGAACCGAAGGTCATTCACGCTAAAAATGGTCATTTTACATGGCGAAAACCCGTGCAGACGGATGAGAACTCACGGAGGTTGTGCATACGGGATCCCAAGGAAGCTCTCCACCGAGCCGTTCGCTCTGCCTAGCAGGGTCGCGTGATCGAGCTGCACACGGGGACTGTTGTGGTTTAGAGTGGTAGGCGCGTAGCTTGCCAGAGAAAGCCAGGAGTGCAGGAACGCAAGCAGGTCCGTGCTTGAGAGTAGCATGTCGTGTGCTGTCCTGTGATGTTGTCGACGGTGACAATGGACGCAGCGGGTGGTTTAAGTATGCGGGCAGCAGACCGATCGTGCTGGCGAGTCATAGCGGCGGGACCGTCACTTCTTTCGGTCCCGCTCTAGGGCCGTCTGTCCCTCATTAAAGTCAGAGGACGATCAAGGATGAAACAAACCCCGGATGCGAACGCTCACCGTACTCCAAGCGTGTGGGACCGCGTCGTTCGCGATGAGACGGCAGGGATTCGATGCTCTGACTCTGCCTCGGGTCAATTAGCGGATCTCAAGTGGTCAAATTAACTCACATCATATCTCCGAGGTGAGAATAGCACTTTCCCGACTGGGCATTGGTATGAATGGAGGGCACGGAGGAAAAGATTATCAGCTGTGGGCCAGCCCGCGCACACGCTGTACTGGCTTTGACGATCGTGCTTCCAGAATGTAACCTGCAAGTACACGTAGCACTCGAAGTGTTGCCGGACGAGGCAATAGAACATGCCAAGGGCGCATGACGAAAATTTGATCAAGTGGGCGAGGCTATAGCAAAGTCTGGCGTTCTCGTCCGGGCCCGATGGCAATTATACATACTTCGTCTGGCCCAACGTGAACCTCCAGGTTGCCACCAAACCGAAGAACGTTTCGCGAACATGCGCTAGATGTCCTGAACAAAGGTGTCTCAAAACAGAAACTTGACATTCTTGTACGTGTCTAGTAGCGGGTTCTCCCCGTTCTGCAAACGCGTCTTGCTCAAATCCGCATACGTCGCCATGAACTCCGCATGGGTGTACACCTGCGACTTGCGCTCGCCGACCGGCAGCCCGCTACTCGACGGCACCCCGTCCACCGGCGATCTCCGCGTCTTCGGGTGGTACGACGAGAAGAAGCTATTGCCTTCCACGAGCGGCGACGCCGTCATGCTGATCGGCGTGATGCGCGGGGCCTCATCCGAACCGAGCGGGCGCCGCTGCGCAAGGACATGCTCGTACATGTCACGCAGGTTCTCGAAGTTGGTGGGGAAGAAGATGTCAAAGTACCCTTGGCGGACGAGCAGCGTTTCACACGGTACCATCGCGTTCTGGAACCGCGTTTGTACGACTGGCGCGTTGACGCCTGGTATCGTGTCGGGGAGGGATGAAAAGTCGGAGAGAAGGAGGCGATGTCGGGGGAAATGCCGACGGAGGGTGCGGAGGAGGGTGAGGAGGCGCGTGGGGATGTACTCTGGAGGAGAGAGGTTCGGGGCGAAGGGGAGGTTGGTGTAGAACGTACGGAATGTCTGGGAGAGCTTGAGGAGACGCGATATCGGTGGGGGGTGGTTCAGGTAGCGTCGGAGGGCGAGGAAGTCGCTGATCAGCGGGTCTGTCACCTTCGTGTAGTATGTGCTGAAGTCCCCAGCCTTGTCAACGGTGACGATGCCTTGGTACGGCTCCAGTGTTCGCAGGTCGTATCGAATAAGGTCGTGCGCGAAGTTGTCCTAGAAAGATAGCTCGCGTCACGGAGTCGCAGAAAGTGCGAGTGAAGACTCACGATGACCTCCATCGCAACGAAGTAACACGGCGCAGGTTCCCGAGTATCCCAGCGAAATATGCTCTTGTTGTGGACAGTCACGCACGGATGCGCCGCGCTGAGCTTCTCCCGTTGCAGGTTCGCGAGGTTCGCGCTAATCTCGATGATATTGTACCGCGTGCGCTCATACACGTCGGGATAGTGCTCTTGCAGGTAGTCCAAGATGTCGAGAGCAAGAGTGCCGTTCCCAGCTCCAATCTCGTAGATGACGAAGTCTTCGTACGGGAAGAACTTCAGGAGATACTCTGATACGAGGCACTGCGCAATCGCTCGGCCGTACCATGGCTTCCAACCTGCACTATCAACCATCGGCATTCAGTACACGGATCAGGGTGACGCACCTTGAACAGCTCGGTGGGCGTATGCCACAGCTGCTTCCCTGGGCCCTCCCCGTCCTCCCCGTACGACGCATAGCGCTTAGACACCTCTGCATCAAAGTGTGTGCTGTTCCGAACCGCGGAGAAGTCGATAGGTTCGAGTGCGGTATAGATGGTCGCTTGTTTGGCGAAGTAGCCGTAGTTGGGGTTGTACAGCGAGTCCTCGATGAAGTCCCGCACGAGCATCTTCACCCGACGTGGCGGCTCGTGCTCCCGCTCGAGGTCATTGGCCGTGACGCGTTTGTACTTGACATGCTCGGCGTCGGGGATGTCGGAGAAGGAGATCTTGTCGTTGTAGTTGATCCTGTCCTCTGTCTTCGTCTCTGCTTTCTTGCTACGTGGGATGGTCGTGGAGAAGGCAGCTCTAGCAAGAGGCAAGCATTGTCGCGTCGAGGTCAGAGCTGCACGAGCAAGCATGTAGCCCAGAGTGGATGGTGGTATAAGGACAGGAATGATGCACCTACAGCCCTGCCCGGGACTTCAACGGCACAGGCGCGCGCTGTCCAAACTCGGCGAGCGTCAAGGCTATCGCCCTTCGATCCTAACACACACAAACAACCTCCTGCACCGAAGTCACAGTCACACTGGAGATGCAGCTCGGTAAGTGGTCTTTTTAGGTCGGGAATACGCAGGACTCACCCATGAGGAGTGGATAGTGCGCATATAGTCACATTCACTGCACCTACCGTCGTCTCCGTCGCTCAGGAGTCAGGCCTTCATGAACCTGGTCTCACAGTTATGACCTTCACCTCGGTAAGATGTCGTCACTCCAGCCTTTGTATGCCTTGCGCAGGCGGAGTGGGAACAGAAAACCAGGAGAGGGGGATGTGGACCAGCGGTGGGTGACGGGTACTGGAGGCGCGAAGCTCGTAGAGTGGCAGCAGGTGGTGGGGAGAAGCAAAGGTGCAACAGCGTAGAAAATGAGGGCCGGGGGCTTATATACGCAAGGGAAGCCCACTCTTTCGCGTCATAGCTGTCAAGCGTGTTTGTCACGTGGTCGTGTTTTATTCGGGTCTCCGACCTTTGCCTCGGAGTACTTACTAGTGTCTGGCTCTGTGGCGACTGGCCTGCCTCTAACGCCTGCGAGCCGAGGGTGTGACGAGACGTACGAAGGCTCGAGAGTCGCAGTCGTTAGTTCGACAATGTTACAAGGCAAGTATCGAAATCGCGAAAACGGGCGACCAGGGACGTGTGGTACATACTATACGAGAGGGTCTCAAGGAGTCAATGACAACGCATCTGGGCCGACAAAGGGATCGCGATAGATGCAGACTACGCCGAAGATGACGCAGCAGCATCGGAGGCCTGAGGCCCGCTTTCCTCCTCCCCATTCGAGCGCGAGAAAAGACTCGTGCCACCGTGGAGACATGTCAGAGTTTGAATACTGTGCCTTAACTGGAGCATTGACTTACCAGCCCGAGGTACGAATTGCAGAACAGTGGATGCCTCAGTTACAATTGCGAAAACACTACAACTGCGTAGGCTACTAGTCACTGTACAGCGCCGTGAAGTTTGAAAGGCAATATATTAACCTCTACGTTCCAATTAGGTGTCACAGCGGCATGTCAATGGACAGGAAGAGCTCACCTCATCCGACGGGAAAAATGCGAAGCTGGCCAGCACCATAATACATTTTGCCATGGAAATCAACCTGTTAGCGTATCGCGAGACCGATGCTCCGGTACGCGCCGTCCAGATGCAGGCCACTTCTCGATCAATCGTGACGAAGGCGTCATTAATGAAGAGGACTATGGCGCGCCGAAGCAGCGTCAGGTTGACGAAGACGAGCTTACAATGGCGAGAGCGTACCCGAAGATGCCACCGTGCACCACCCTTGAGCATATCTGTTAAGCGGAGTGAGTGAAGGTCGGCAATGCGGGGTGCAGAGATGTGCGACGACATACAAGGAGTTGAATATGGTCGCAATTGCTGCAGCACCGGCATCTGCGTCGGAGGACATGCTGGACTCGGAGCGGCCACCGTCGATAGGTTGTTGGGACCGAGGGGATGATTGTAACGTTCACCGCACTTTGAGCCTTACTTGTACTCGAACATGGCAGTGCGGCGACCGATTTCTATACTCTTGAGCGAGCTCTTGTACCGCCTTGTGGTCAACATATCGGGAGCGATGTCTGTCGCAGCCCTTGTACCGGATGACATGACAGAACTCCTTGGCAAACTTGCTGATCAGGTGGCCAACACTCCAAAGTTCTTGAACGAACGTAATTGAAGGCGAGCCGGATGTTCGCCCATGACACTTACCTGACTTCAGCCTGTGGGTTCGCGCCCACGTCGATGCTGGTGGCGCGGTGGCGGTAGTGGTTGTCTCACCCATGCACCCGATTGGGCGGGCCATTTGGGTGGAGGATGAGCGGCGCTACAACAGTACCGGTGGTGGAGGTAGTGGCTCGTCCAGGACTCTTCCGGAGACGACTGCTGGCGGCGATCACGGTCGAGTCGCATGGTCCAGCGCCGTGACTCCAGCCCTCGGCGTGTAGCCAGGTTAGAGGGTCCTCCGGGTGTCAGACTGTAAAAGGTTCATTGACCGCCTGTGCACATGACAGAAGATCTGACATGGGCTTGGCCGGCCACAATCTTCCACTATCCCGAGTCATCCCTCAGGCCCGGAGTTCCAGCTGTCAGTCTGCAACGGTCACTGCACATCGACCCATAGTGAGAAGCTGACGCGACGCGAACTGGCCCGCGAGTCGTGAAAGCGCAGCTTCTAACGGACGGTCCCCTAGCTGGCAATCCGAATATGTCCAAGTCAGCACTGCAGTAATCGTCGCGCCGCCCCAAGAGAGCATATCTCACCTAGCCGTCGACGTCACCAACCGCCCCTTCATGCCGCATTCGACAAGCCGCAGAGTGCCCACTCATGGCGGAGCAACGGGAAGGGTGGCGGACAGCAAATGAGGGAACGACCGAGCGGCGATACCATGTGCAGCGGGTGTGAATTGCGCCTTCCACTCAGGCATCACCCTGTCGGGAGTATATGTTCCCAGATCCAGATGCTCCAGTGTAGGCCACCATTGGGCGAGCTCCCCGAGCGCCGCGTCGCCGAGGTCAGGATAGGGCAGAGTGAAGCACCGCAGCTGCCTCAGGCGAGCGAGTGGGTTAAGGAGCTCGAGGTTGTATCACCGGGCAATACCGGAGCTCGGCAAGTCGTCCATGCTCGTCCTATCATCCACCGTCAGCTCTCGGAGGCTTTCCGATGTCTTCTGGGCGAGAAGCTGGAAGATGTCTTGCATATAGGAAGGACCCGCCGTGCACACCTCCATGTCGAGGCGTAGCTTGGTGAGGACGCCGACTGGTATGCGGGCAAGTATTGCTTCGACGGTAGGACCGGATGTGCGGATGGTAAGGTTTCGCAGAGCGGGGAAGCTGGCTTCTCCGGAGAAAGAGAGACCTTGCCAAGAGCGGACCTCGTGCTCCTGCAGATACGCAACCAGGTCAAGTGTCTCGAGAAACGGAAAGGTCGCGATAGCAGCGAAGGTCTCGATCTTGAAGGACGTTCCGTGTATGGAGATAGTCCTGAGCTGCGTATAGGACGCAATGGCAGCGTTGAGTCGCGGACTGATGCGCCCCCAAACGGTCAGGGAGCGGATGCTCGGACACTGCGCACGAGCATGGTGCAGGAAGCGCGCCGCCGCATCGCTCCTCTCAATCAGGTCAGAGATCGAGCCCATCCGAGACGGGAACCCCATATTGAGCGTGATGTGCTTCAAGAGTATGGATGTGGCAAGCGCAGGCGGAGTCATGCACCCCTGGGAGAACAGCAGGACCGACTCGAGGTGCGGAAAGACCAGCGAGCAGTGTCGAAGTGCATCTGGCACCGTTGGATCGCGTAAATGTACGAGCGATCTGACACGGCCAGTATATTGGAGCACCGCTGCCGTTGCGTTCCCTGCAGCCTGCAGATGCAATGGTTGTAAGCACATAGACCCAAGGAGGGAAGATGCGACGCTCACTACATCTTCATGGCTGCGAAGCACACATATAACGGAATCCATACCGTGCAAGTGCATCCATAGAAAATCCAGCGCATATTCTCGCCACGCTCTGCAACATCGTGCCAGCTGCGCATACGTCCATCTCGATTCGCTCGATGGA
>WJSG01010547.1:0-17975 GCA_016618145.1 Sanghuangporus lonicericola | reverse complement strand
CTAGTCGGTCTATCGTGACCCAGTCGACCTATCGTGGTCTTCCCCAGCCTATCGTGGCCCCAAGTTGTCCAGGAAGGACTTCGTCGTCTCGCGCACCTAGGACGGGGCCGATTCGTCGCACTATCGCGTCGCAGAGTCTTCGCCTCGAGGCCGGAGTGCCTCGTGGTTTCGTCTTGCCGACGGCTATTCGTCGTTAGGCTATATATCGCCGACACCTCGCCGATTCCCCTTTTCCCTCGCGCCACTTTCGCCTTCTTCCCTCTCCCCCTTTCGAGCTCTTCGACTTCGCGAACCTCCGACGCTCGACTTCGTCGCCGCTCGACCGAGAATCGACTAGCCCACTCGCACCCTTTCAGGTTGGTTGTTGTCATTTGTTGGGTGTTCTGCCCTCAGAGACGCAGCTGCCGTATCACCGGCACCGGCGTAACTCGGATGGTTGGGGAGTAGAGCGGAGTGGATGTCCCTTAGTATGCCTGAAGTCTATATTCTATGGTTATGGTACCGCCGATCTCTGTGTTACAATAGCATCAATATCTCGTTCGCATAGTCTCCGCGCCGCCCGCCCAACGCACGCCTCTTCCTTTTCCCCGTACATAGCCGGCGCCCGAGCGCAAACGCTGATCATGAACATGTGGCTGTACCAGGAATTTAGGCTCCCAAGCCACTCCTTCCCACCTCCTCCCATCTCGGTTCTCCAAGTTACCCTCGATTACCCTTTACTTCACACTCTCCCCGATGGAGCAGCCAGTCGAGCAGCAGGCGACCGAGCAGCCGTCGAGCAGCAGGCGACCGAGCAGCCGTCGAGCAGCATATCAACCAGAGCTCCAAGACTCGGCGGGTCAGGGTCGTACCTCCGGCCCAGAAGACCATGAAGCGCAAGCCGCGAGGAATCGAAGGCGTTCATGAATGTGGAAAGCGATGAGTGAGGAGCGGATGGCGATCTGTCAGAGTAGTAAGTGAGATCGCTGCGACATTTTCACCTATGCGCTGACTTTCTGAAGTATGAAGGACTTGAGGCACGGCAAGCTCGAACACACGATANTGAAGTATGAAGGACTTGAGGCACGGCAAGCTCGAACACACGATATGGGAGAGGCACCGAGCCATGGTGTACGTATCTTCCCTCTCCCTTACTGCCGGACCCCCCGTCGTGGCGATGTCGCCGATGATGACGACGACGACTACAAGCCCCTGCCCAAGGAACGGCGCCGAGACGAGCTGCGGTACATACCGGCGTACCGAATGCTGCTCGAGAGGGTGTCGTTTTGAACGAGGGTTCACCGTGAGGCGTAGATTCCGCCGGACGCAAGGTACTTCAGTCGCAAGGCCGTTGACTGCGTTCGTTGTCTTCGTCGTCTTCAGCAAAACAGTCCCCCTACTCAGCGTTGAGTTCAGGGATCCTCGCCGCTCTGGACGTTCCGTCGGATCTTCGCAAAGCCGACAAGCAAATACGCAACCGCCTGCGTCGCGCCATCGATGTGACCATCTCCGGTATCACCTCCGTCAATGGCCTCTCTGCCCTCGGCTCAAACGTCCGTCTCTAACACGCCTATTACAACGAAGGGGGGAAGCTAGGAGGAGGAGCGGATGGAGCAGGAGGAGGTCCAGGGTGGAGGCAGCGGTGACGAAGACGGCGCGGACTCAACTTGTCAAGCGGCATCGATATCGGTGTCGAGGAACTGCTGCCGCAGCGGTGAGGTTGCTAGTCCGAACATTGCAACCTCCGATGACACCAATCAAAATGGTCTGTGCGTATACATCTCCCTCGTCGCTGTGCCTCCTCCTCGTCTCATCTCCAGCATCAGTTTCCGCCGCCTCTTGCTCGCTATCCCCATGCCCCTCACAACCATCCCCAACGTTTCCGTCTACCCCCTGGCTCTGTATACTCTGTCTACGATGATGTCGTATCCCGCAAATCACATATGTCGTGATGGTATGCTCGCCGTGCGACCTCGTCGACATGAATCAGCATACTTGCTCCGATCCACTCTACACCGCGACAGGACGCTCCAAGCCGCTCTACTTTCCGACGGGACACTCCATACTGGGACGCTCCCCACGGTGGACTACCTTACTCCGTTCGCTCGTCCTCTGCATCTCCCGACTACGGACTCGCTCGATAAGGCCCTCACAGTAATTAAAGGTGAGCGCTTGGTTACACATTGCACGAGCCAAAGCGCCTTTGTCGCAGGTGCCCTTCTGTGTGGTCGGCGCAACACCTGACAACGACTTTATCCCTCTGATGACCGACTTGTCATGCGAAGAAGCGATCCAGAAAGCTCGCAAGCTCGGGTCCGAGATATACGATGCGATTGAGTCATACAAGCACGAAGTCCGGGAGTGAGTCCGTCTTTGACCCATTTACGTGGCGCGCCACTCATGTTCCGCATCCAGTGTCCTGCACCTTGACGTAGACCAAGCAGGCGCAGACGTATTGGTTGCGAGCGTCCAACAGCGGTTCAAGAAAATCAATACGGACTATCGCCTCGCCTCGCGCCGTACCCTCATGCAAGAGCGCTCGCATTTTCGACGACAGGGAGACTCAGTCTCCGTATACGTCTCCCTAGCATCTGCAAGCCGCCTGGAAGCGAGCAAAGTACTAGAAGAGGTGCGCAATATTTGGTCAGTCATGACAGTGATTTGACTTCTTGACAGGCACAGGCGCTGCACGCATATGCCCATCTACCCATGGAGGCTCGGACTGCAGTCGCGTATAGTATGACCTCTTTGAAGGAGCGTATTCGTCAGCTAGACGACTGCATAGAAGAGATTGAACGTTTCAGAAACTCTTGGGGGGATGCTGTACGGGTATTAATGCTTGAAAGAGTGCGTCTGGATATTAGTTTCACGAGCTGCACGACTAACACCAGGTTGTTAATTGCAGCGCGACTTCGCGGCCGCCACGGAGGCTTTGTGCCGCAAGCCTGGCAGTCTGAACATCCTCATGAGGACGTCAGAGCAATACGTCAGTATCTTGCGTGATGCCTGGATCGGTTGGGCCGAGACGCTCGCGCGGGTAGACGTGGAGGTGGGCTTGGCGACTGAATTGTTCGCAGCGTGTGATGCAGGAGGGATGGAAGTTCCCTTCGAAGTTTTTCGCGTCTGTCTCGCAGAGCTCGTGAAGATGAAGAATACAGTCAGTGTCACGGCATCGGACTGTCGACGTGCCCTTCAGGATCTCCAGGTACGTTATGCTGTCAATTCTCCTGATTTGGCTGACTTCGCCATAGAACATGGACGAGAGGTTTCGCACGCCAGTAGAATTGCGATCTGCGACGCCGTATCTGGACGGTCGCTCGGTCTCTATCGAAAAATTGAGCAACGCGCGCGCAGAGTTCGATCGTCTGGGGCAAATGGTCTCCGCGGCCCGCAAGGTACCAGAGCCACGTTCAGCTGCTGATATGGAAGTTAATTACCGCTTGTAGGACCTCTCTATCATCCTTCAGGAAACCAAGGATGCCATCGACAAGACAAATTGTACAGTGCTGCGTCGTGAGTCCTAGGCTTGAGAGCTCGCGACGCGCCTGTCACATGATCGTATATATACCACGTGTATTGAGACGACAGCATGCGCATGCGCGTCGTTGCCTTTGTACCTCTACATCTTTGTGCTTCAGTCAGTATTTAGTCCAGAATCATGGCTGTCGCCCCCTTCTCCCTTCACCGATCATGTCGACCATGTCCTCGCCCGAGCTTGTGTATTGCGCCCTAGTGGTCCTGGCGGGCTACGCTCTATTCCTCATCTCATCTCATATGAGGGCTGAACACAACCCGCCTACTCGTCGACGCCGAGCAAAGCCAGTCGTTCCTCTCGCCACTGCCGGCAGTGGCACAGATCAAGCCCCGGTTGTCTACCCTCGCCGGAAGGTCGTCCAGCGCAACCTGAGTGCTGTGTATGAGTCCGACATTGAGGAAGTTGCTCCGTATGTCTTCCATCACAGTCTCACGGAATCTTTTCTCATTCTTATCGTGCAGACCATCGTCTACTCAGCGGGGTACTAGTTCCTCCGGCGCTGGCGCCGCTCGAGCCCGTTCCGATTCGCGCTCCTCTCAACGACCGGCCCAAGGGCCCTCCCGTGCACGGTCGCGGTCCCGTTCTGTTGTCGACGTGCCAGGCCAGCTCAGCACTCTCGAACAACTTGTCACTGCAGTCCGGGCTCGCGCCACTGCGTCGGTGGTGCCGCTGGCACTCACGGTCGGTATCAATCCCCCCGCGCCGCGTACTTCTCATGTAGAGCCCTTCGCTCCTCCGGTTACACCGTTGACGGCATGCATGCCCCCCACGGCCCCGCTGGCTCCTGTTCGTCTCTCGACTCCGCTGTCACCTCTCCGTCAGCCTTCCCCAGCTATGCAGCTTCGCGGTGATCGTGCTCCCTCCGTCGGACCCTCCAACATCAACCGGACTCCGTCCGCAGGCCCCTCTACTGCAGCCACGCATCTTGCTGCTGTACAGGAGCCTCCTTCCGACCCTATCACGGGGTCCACGCAGTTGACCGTGGTACGCTCCGCCAGGCTCGTTGATCAGTGTGATGGTTTGCTGACGCTTAGGCTTCTAGGGCAGGTCGCCAATCGTTCGGACAGAACGGAAGGTCACACCTCGTCCCAAGCACAACGAACCTCGGAAGACTATCCTTACGCCTTACTGGGGTCCCGGAAAGACGCCTGCTCTCGAGCTCATTCGCACTCCCCCTGACCTCACTTCAGACCCGGAGTTCGCCGTGGGCGACGTCTTCCACTGGTATACTGTCGATCAGTATCGGCTGTGGGTCTGGGGGCCGGACAACGACGGCCTCCCCAAGTGGCAGGCGGTCAGATATGGGCATCAACGCTCTGATGGTCGCCGGCTCATCGTCACTCCTCAGACAAATGTACCCAGCTGGGTCAGTCAAGAACGCTATGCAGACCTCGATCATGGTGAGTTGTTTCAACGTACTTTTGATCGCCACGCTTACAGTTGTTGTTCACTAGCGATGAAAACGAAGGACGCATACGAGCCTGAGTTGTAATGATCCATGCATTAGCGGCGGCACTCAACGGTATATATACGGTCTTGGCTCATAGCGTCAAGGAACTTCGTCTGGCTTATGTTACAGCAGTGAATGTACTCTTCCGGTATCTAGCTATAATATGTTCATCATCTTGATACGCCATACTGACCGGCTCATGCGTGAGAAGTGGCAATCCGGGCCGACGCAGCGCGCGTCCGTTTACGCTGCCTTGCGCTTTCTTTGACCTTTGCTTGACCTTTGCAGTTGCTTTGCACCGTGAACCTCCGAACATCAAAGGTCCTCCTCTCTACAATCCTTCTCTTTGGGACAATGCCTTTTGTATCCTCATTCATGTATGAAGCATCGCCGGAACCACTCACTCCCCTACTTCCGCGACTTCATCCTCATCCATGATGTCTATCCTCGGACCTGTGTCAGTCTGTGCACTGGCTGGTCTTGCCCTCGCTCTCGGCTTTGCGATCTACAAGCTTCGGACTCGTCATCCGCCTCGTCGTCTCCGTCGAACACAGACACTTGCGTATACATATTCAGCGACCGCCACGGTGCAACGTGAAGGAGCAACCTATCTCAACTTCCCTGCGCCGCCTTTGACCTGTGCCGACACTCGAGCCCGGCCAACCGTCCTGAAGGACTTTGCAGATGACGTGGGAAGCTTTCGAGCTCAGTGAGTCCGAGTAGCAGACTTGATGTGGTATGCGTATCTGACATCTAGCATGCAGTCGTCGTCGGGGTAGAGCGATGGACACTCGCAGAGATGATGCTGAGGACGCGGAACCCCTTGACGTTGTCCCGTCACGTCCGAAGTTGTCCCGTCGCCGTCCAGTGCTGCAGATCCAAGCTCTACATCACCCCCGCAGCACTCCACTGTCTGACGCAGGTACGCCGGACCTGGAGCAGGATCCCTTTGCAGGTCCATCGCATCCCAGGTCGACGATTAACCCGGGCTTGATAACGGACTATGTTCTCGCATCACCCCCTCCACCCCTCTCTCGCCCTATCATCAGGGACGATTCTCCCACTCGCCCAGGACCCTCTCGACGGGCATCAAAGAGACCCGCGATGCGGTCCAGGTCATCTTCGTTATCATCCATGTCAACGTTGTCCGACGTAGACGAGGCAGCCGTGACTGCTAGCCATTCGGCTCGGGAGGAACCAGCACCTCGAGCAGCAGTCCACGGCGAACCGGAGACATCTTTCATGGCTAATGTGAGTAATACCTGTCCTTTGGAGTCAGCCGTTGTTCAACTCTTGCCAGGAAGCGGAATATTTGATACGGCAGGACCGTACGCAGCCATCCTCCGAAGGGGGCGGCGGATTGCAGTTATGGTGGTTTGAAACGAGTTCGGCCAATCCGCGTCAGCATCCCCCAGATCTCTCGCGTCGTCCAGATCTTGAGGAGGAAGACCTCTTCCTGCACAGGCACGGTAACAAGCGTGAGCACCTGCAGATCTGGGTATGGATCAACGACGTCGAACAGAGCCTCCACTGGAAGCGAGTGCAGGAGGGCTTCAAGCGTCCGTCCGATGGGAGGATGCTGGCGTTGACAGACACACATCAGAAGCCTGCGTGGTGGACACGCGACTGGTTCAGAAGGCAGAAGAAACGCAGAGAGCGGAGTGAGTGCATGTTTGCTTCTCCGCCGCTCACGGTTGCTGAAGGACATCCAGACCAACTGTAGTCGATATATTGCCCAGCGGCGTAACCCTCCATCATGCTACTTGTCTCTCGTCTCTTCCCCTATCGTCTCGTCTCGTCTCATTTCGTCTCATGCCGTTTCGTCTCGTCTCGTTTCGTCTCATGTCGTCTCGTCTCCCTTTTTCTCTTCCCTTCTCCTCTCCACTCTTTTTCACTCCGTTCCTCTCACTTCCGTGCACTCCCTCTCACCTCTCATTGTCTGTCTCCTAAGCAGCCTGCACCGTTACCCGTTAACACCTATACTAGTTCTACTTACTCGAAGCTGTATCACGCTTGCCGCAGTATATGTAATTCGTCCCACATATGACAATATGGGATTGGGTTGTAGCAGACGCCCATTGACCAACTCGGACGCGACCACCATCCTCATTGATGCTCTTGTCTGTCCATAACAATGCGCATTCACGGAGACCGCTCGTGCGCCTCTCCGTGGCTTCACAGTAATTCCAGCCTGTCCTCGTCCGTCACCATATCGACTCCCTCACTATGCACACGGACACCGAAGAGGCACCTGTAGAGGCCGCTGACGCCGTCAATGCTACCTCTCGCTCTATCTCTCGTTCCGGTACTCACGGCGTTGTCGCGGACATCTCGCATTTGAAGGATGAACTTTCCTCCCGGACATATGCCAAGTTGATGGAGATACCGTGAGTATACCTCCGGCACTCCTGCATTGAAGCTGCTAAATCGCGCGTTGGCAGGCACATCGATCTCTCCTTCCCCGACGTGGCTTACCTCGAGGAGGAATACGCGGATGCCTTGCGAGAGTTGGAGCGCGTGGAATCTATCTCGGCCGGGCTGTTCAGAGCGATTTTTGATATCAAACGTGCCCAGGTATGTGTATTATTCGGAATCATCACTGCGAGCAGTACATGGCCATGGTAACAGTCCTACAGAAATCTCATGACGATCGTATGGATGTTATAGAGGAGGAGATCAAGAACGTGCGCACAGAGATGCGAGAGGTGTTACGCCCTCTGAAGAGCTCGTACACCGAGGCAAATGGTCAGTAGTGGTCCGCCTTCAGCCAGCATCTTCGTTCAATCTTGTATCAGGAGCTCTTCGAAAGGAGCACAAGGTCCTCACCGAATTCAAAGCGATGTGTGCGGAGCGGTTGGATGGTCTTGAAGCTTCGTTCAACAAGACGGAACGAAATGTCACGGTACTTCGCTCGCAGTGGGCTGCCGAGAGACAGCAGTTGGACCAGCTCAGCACGCAACTCGCCCCTACACACGATCTCGCCCACTCCCTTTCCAGTAGGCTGGTTGAACTGGAGGCAAGAGAGGCAGGTATATTGGAAACGTTGACCGAACTCCGGGAGGGGTTGCATGAGGTTCGTCAGTATACAACAGGCAGCGCCGACGAAGAGTACAGTGAGTGGGATGCAACCTGACAGGACCATCCGCGTATCCGCTCTGACTCAGCTATGGTAACCAGGGCGATCGCTCGCTCGTGAGCTCACCCTTGAAGATGGCCATTCAACCACCGTTGGGCTGAGCAGTGACGGCTCAGGTTGGTGGGACTATCGCTGCCCCAAAGAGTCTGATGCTTTCGTCAGTGTCATGTCTTTTATACCCTGCTCTATGCGCTAAACACCCAGGCTCTAGTCATCCATCTCCGTGGACGATACGTCAGAGCGCTGCGACGTTTTCCACCAGATCCGTGCGTCCCCCGATGACGACTCCCTTGAAGAAACGGCCCCTCCAAAAGGTCATCGTGCTTGGGACATTGGGCTCCCCTCCGCGACATGCGAGCTGGAGCGTACAAGGACATGTCCCGCAATCGACACCTCTTCCGATCTGAAGACAGCCTCGCCCGAAGATGCCGAGCTCGTCATAGACCCCCGAGTTCACACCGCAGTATCTACCATCGAGCTCGTATATAGCGAAGACGTACGAGAGCTTGCACCGGCCGATCTTGCGACGGACGCAAACTGTAGTGTGTCGGAGACCGGTGGTTCCACAGGGGCTCCTCCGACATCTGGCAGTATTTCCCTTGGCGGTGATGCCACAGCCCGTACCCCCTTCGCGACATGGAGTGCCAGTGAGGATCCCAAGGACTTTATCGAGTCTCGCCTCGTCCACTCCGCGGGGCCGTCTCCCGTCTGCAGTTCGGTTGACGAGAAGAAACTGACGTTCATACGGTCAAATTGGGATAATATCTGCGCTTCTTTCAAGGTACATCTATCTACTCGTCTCATTCATACAGTAACTGAATCGACATCAGAGCGACGTTCATCACATCGTGCAATCCGTACTGCAGCTTGCGCAAGTGTTACACGACTTTCATCCCCTCCTTCCGCCTCTTGCAGGCTCCTTGTTCGTCGGATGCGCTGTGTCTCTCGCCTGGTATTGCTGGGAAGTCTCTTGGGCAATATTGACAAGGCCGCCTCCCGAGCACCCTGTCTGGGAATGGGCTTGCCGACGAACTAGGTGAGACTGCGGATGATATGTTCTAACGATATCTATCTATGCTTGTAACAACGTGGCCGTCCGAACTCTTATTGAGCATATGATTACTCATCATCAGATTTTTGTGATTGTTGCCCAATGCCCAGACTGCGACGGACCGAATCTCATTCCTGTCCATCATCCCAACCCCCGGCTCCCCTCCCCTCTCCCCTCTCCACGGCCCCGGGCGTATGCGACCCAAAGTCCTTTGTACTTGCAGTCAATGTCGGCGCCGGATCTGCATAGTCAGCGGCGAAGAGCTCAGAGGGCGTCTGGTCGTCTCGAGTACAAGAAATAAACATAAAAGACGGTATGGGAACGCGCAAGAGTTCAGCGAGGAGCAGATGGAGGAGTTGCTTTCGAGTACGATTCTCCTGCGATCTGTAGGGCAGCCTCCCGCCCGACAAGGCTCCAAAGCTCTCCCCGTGCGCCGCTCGGATTCGAAACCGGAGATGATGTCGCAGAGCGAGTCGGGCTCGGAAACGGACGAGTCGACGGTGCGTGTGATTACTTCTCATACAAGGCTGCTCGTTGACTCGTGTCTGTATGTAGGCGAGCAACGATGAGCCTCCCGCCAGAAGTCAGCTACTGCTATCGGATATGACCAGCGTATGCCCGACTTGTGTGCGAGCGAGCTTCAGTTCATGATCTCCCACAGATATCCTCCCGCCAGTTCGCTACCGCTGTCGCCGTGCGTGCAAGGACTTTGGCAGACCTCAACAGCGTTGTGGACCGGCTCTGTCGCAGCGTACCTCTCGAGTTGCAGTTGACATTCCCTCGCCGCCCCCGTTCGGTGGCTGATGAGGCCCCCGAACCGAAGGAGGGCCGCTTTGTCGCACTCTACCAGTGGCTTGTGTCTCAGCGGCAGTACCTCGAACAGAGCCTTGCTCCCTTAGGTCACCATGACATGGATCAGCGTCGACTCGCTCTCCTGCGCCTCATCAATTCGGAAATCAAGCGGCTAGACCGGATGAAGGCGAAGGCGTGGAGCAAACTCGTCGCCGAGGAGTTGATACACGCTCACATAGGAAAAGACCGTGGCCAGGGCCCTGTAGTCGTGAAGTCTGGTACGTCGAAGTCGCACCATTGTCAGATCATTCGCTGTTCTCCTGACACCGAAGACAGACCGTTTCAAGAAGTTCCTGGAAGACAGGGCTCGTCTCAAGGCAATCGAACCCTTCGTGATCGCAGCACTCATCATGACCTCCGTCTTGCACTCCATGGCCGCCGCATCGCGCGTGTATGGTGATTACATCCTGGCTACCGTGGAAGCCATCCTCTTTGGCGCGTTTGTTTTCTGTAACACTCGAGCAGCTCCGCCTTCTACACCCGCCCGAGCAGCCTCGCCTTCCATGCCCACCCGACCCGGTACGCCCCCACTCAATCCCGCCCAAGCCGGGGTCATGCAGACCCTGCCGAGTGACGTCAAAACCGCAATGAAGTGGCTGGGACTCGATCCCGATATCATTCGCTACGCATGTTGTCGGAACTGTTTTGCCACATACGCCCCTGACCCCTCCCGACCTGACGATCCCTATCCTCACACTTGTACGTTCCATGAAACGGATAAGCCCGTCTGCGGTGCACCACTCGTTTACAAGCAGGATCATGCGCCTACTCACAAAAATGGCGAAATCCGCACTACGTTTGAGCCCTTTCTCGTCTTCCCTTATCGCGCGGTGGAGGCTTGGCTTCGGGACATGCTCGGTCGTCTGGAGCTCTGGCGGACGATGCGAGCGGCGTGGGACGCACCTCCGGCTGGGCGCTGGAGTGATATCTTTCATGCCCCAGCCCTCCGAAACTTCCTCGGTCCCGATGGGAAAACCCCCTTCTCCAAGCAGCCAAACGGCTCTGTCCACCTCGTCTTCAGTCTGTTCATAGACTGGTTCAATCCCTTCGGGAACAAGCAGGCTGGCAAGTCACACTCCGTCGGGGCCATCTACATGATCTGCCTCAATCTCCCCATCGACCTACGCTATCGACCTGAAAACATCTACCTCGTCGCGATTATTCCTGGTCCGAAGGAGCCGGAGAGTCGGAGACGCATCAGCTGAATCACTTCCTTCGACCGCTCATCGACGAGATGCTTGTCTTGTGGCGCCGGGGCTTAGTGTTCGAGATTGACTTGGTCCCGGTGCTCGTGCGCGCTGCCATCATACCTCTAGTATGCGATCTCCCAGCACTCAGGAAGGCCGCCGGATTCGCCGGACACCAGGCTAACCATTTCTGCTCATTTTGCGAGCTATTGAAGGCTAATATCAACGACCTCAACCGCTCGCATTGGCCTCGTCGCACCTGGGAGGAGCATCTGCACATCGCGACGCAATGGCGCGACGCACCAAGCGAAGCCGATCGCGAAAAGATTTTCAAGAAGCACGGGCTGCGCTGGAGCGAGCTCCTCCGATTGGACTACTGGGATCCCACGCAATTCGCCGTCGTCGACGCCATGCACAACCTCTTTCTGGGAGAGCTCCGCCACCACTGCCGGGACGTCTGGGGTATCGATGTCAAGGACAAAAGCAGCGAGTCGAGCAAAGCCCAACCACACTCTCCGGAGAAGCAGCGCATAGAGCTCCTGCGCGTTGCAATGGCGATCCACAAAAGGTCGAAGTCGGCGTTCGACAAGATACGCAAGGGCTACGTCGTGGCAGTTGCAGAGGTCAACGGAGTCGTGCCTGAGGGTGCATTTACCAAGGCCGCGTATCGTGACGCGTTACTCAAATGGGTGTGTACGCTCATCTCCCTGCTGTCTATCAACACTGACACGATGCTACAAGGCTAAATCGGTCTCGTCGGCGCTCGCTCTGCCGCCCGTACTCGAGGAGGCGACGCGCGACTTTCACGTTGCGACAGGTGCCCACGACATTTCCAAATATCGGGTCTTGGACCAAGCTACGATGGATCAAGTGCGCAAAGATATCGCCGCCACGTACTTTCCCTCTTGGATGGAGCGCCCGCCGAAAAACTTCGGAAGCCCGTCTCACGGAAAGCTCAAGGCTGATCAGTGGCGGACTGTCTGCACCGTGAGTCTTGTGATCACCCTCGGTCGCTTATGGGGAAGTCAAGGTGCAATGGAGAAATATCGACTCCTACTCGAGAACTTCGTCTGCCTTGTCTGTGCCGTGGACTTGGCGACTCGACGCACGATGGATATGGCACGCATCCGGAAGTTCGATGCGTACATGATGCGATACTTGAGTTCCCTACGCACTCTATTCGGTCATCAACTCGTCCCTAATCACCACATGTCGCTTCACTTGTGGGAATGTCTCTCGCTCTTCGGACCAGTCCACTCCTGGTGGGCCTTTCCTTTCGAACGCTACAATGGGTTGTTGCAGAACTTGAATACTAGCAGCCAGTCAGGTGAGTACTTTCGTCGCCGCCTCGTCACGTAATGATCTGAAATCGTTCATCAGACAAGATGGCCATCACGTTCATCCGATACTTCTATATCGGAGCAGGCATCCGCTGGTTGCTGAGCAACTTGAAGTGGCCGAGTTGGGGGCCATTCACACGGATGTTAGCGGCGTATAACACGGCGGTCACGAAGATGAAAACTGCTGCTGGTATACGCGTCGCTGACTTCGTTCCCTTTGATCAGGAAGAGCCGAAATTCCAGATCCCTGCCTACGTCGAGGAGCATGAGGTGCAACTTTCACAAGACCTCTACAACTCCCTCTTCCAGCTGCTGTCTGCTTCAGGATCTCGCTTCGCGTCGGTGCATCGACTCGGCGCGGGGACCCCTAACAAGCCCATTCTGAATGATCGCGTCAACCACATCAAGAGCATTGAACACGATAGAATGACTTTCGCTACGCGGAAGGCTAGCATTCGCAACTCCTTCGTCCTTTTCTCCGATCCCACAGCGCCTGCAGACGGACTCTTCCCTCGCGCAGGACAGATATCGGAGATCGTGCTCCACGGGCGGCGAGAGAATGGTAGTCACATCACCGAGGCGTTCTTCCTCGTCGACGAGTATGAGCCTCTGCAGGGCGACGATCTCTCCAAAGACCCGTACCTTCGTTTCCCCGATCTCGAGACCCGGTACTTTTACAACTCGACTCAACGCTCTCGGCTTGTCCGTCTCGGTGACATTCACAGTCACTTTGCTGCCCTCTTTTGCACTCCGGACGACATCGGTAAGGCCTGCGTGGTCGTATGTTCACTGGATAGGGTGAGTCCGCCTCTCCAAATTCGTGGCCGTTGGACTGACCAATGAAAATTAGACCTAGCGTCGCCGCAGGCTGCCCCCGGACTCTTCTGACCTGTTTACTCCTCAACTCTCCGGACCACGTAGCTTCGCGACTCCCTGCGTTGCTCCGATTTGCTTCGCACCGCGTCGCTGCAGGCTGCTCCCGGACTCTTCTCACCCGTTCACTCCTCAACTCTCCGGACCACGTAGCTTCGCGACTCCCTGCGTTGCTCCGAATTGCTTCGCACCGCGTCGCTGCAGGCTGCGTTCACTCCCCAACTCTCCGGACCACGTAGCTTCGCGACTCCCTGCGTTGCTCCGATTTGCTTCGCACCGCGTCGCTGCAGGCTGCCCGCGGACTCTTCTCAACCGTTCACTCCCAACTCTCCGGATTACGCAGCTTTGCGACTCCCTGCGTTGCTCCGATTTGCTTCGCACCGCGTCGCTGCAGGCTGCCCCCGGAGTCTTCTCACTCAATTACTCCCTGTCGCTCCGCACCACTTAGCTTCGCCATGCTGCTTCCGTACATGTTGCACCACTTTATTCGAGGACTTCCATCGCTCCTGCCACTACCTTACTCCCATGCCCGGACACTTCCCAAGCCTTTGCTCTCCAGTCGCTTTCGCCTAATCACTTTGGTCCAATTGTCGTCCTGAATGAAGCGCCAGCATTAACCCTAACGTCCTAACGCCTACTAATAATGGCCCGATAGGGAAACCCTGCCCACGGCTTTTCGCCGGTCGGAAGTCGATCGAAAAGGCAACCTTTTTCGCCGGCGTGCGGGTAACCTGATCGATCTGCAAAAAGGTATGCTATTTAGCAGCCTACTATTGTCTCGCTTTCGCCGGTCGATTAGGTAACCCTGGCCGCGCCTTTTCGCCGGTCCAAAAGGGGCCCAAGATAGAATCCTATTCGCCGGTTGTTTTTGCCCGGCGAAATGCTGACATCCGGGATAACCGGCACAGCGACTTTTCGCCGGGCCAATAGGGGGCTTGCAAGGTAACCCTCTCGGTCGACGAAAAGGCGTTGATAATTGGGCGAAAAGGTAACCTATTCGCCGTTCCAAAATGCGGCGAACATGTCCCTAAAAGGCACCCTCGGGGCGCCAAGTTTTATTGCCTTTTCGCCGGTCGAGAATGCGGGAATGCCCGCCGTGGTACTTGTCGGCGCAGCAAGCCACGCCGCACGGTCACATGACGGGCGCGTCGTGGCATCGATGACGTATGGCGACTCTTTGCCCACAAGTCCCAGAACGCGTCACCTCTTACGTCGACGCGTATGGCCATCACCATCCCTCAGCCTGTCGCCGCATCCACTCATGCACATCCTTGGCCATCTAGGTGCGACTGAGGAGACACACAACTCACGGACTCTGAGGCTCGCTCGCTGTTCCTCGCTGGTTCTGTTCTCAGCGCACCGCAGCCCCCTCGCGAACCGGGCAGCTCACGCAGTGTCTGGTGAGTACTTGTCAATGATATTCTGACATACATCAACACACAAATAAATGGCTTGCAGAGTCGCGTTCTACATCTTCGCGATTGGCGTCGTCCTTGCCGACGGCGACAACCGGGGTTACCTGAGACACGACGGGCAGTGGCGCCTGGCTCGGGTCCTGAATAGGCTTGTAACCAGGACCTGAACTGGACTCCTGGTTCAGGTCCTAGTGACAAGGCTTTCTCAGGTCCGGAGTCCCGAGTAAACTTGGTAAGTACTAGTTACTTACCATGTCTTTCGGGGTTTCAACCCTTTGTATCGGGCGCTCCGCACCTGAACCAGCCTTGTAACGAGGACCTGAACCAGGAGTCCAGTTCAGGTCCTGGTTACAAGCCTGTTTCTGACCCGAGCCAGGCGCCACTGCCCGTCGTGAGACCACAGTTCTCGCGGTACGATGGTCCACAAGGGGTCACGCCCATGGTATCAGCACCGACTCGGATGGCGCCGGCGGGGATTGCTATCGAAAACGCACCCAAGGAACAAGTCTCTCAGCCGGTCGGCCGGGATAGGAAGGACGAAGTTGTCCTCGCGTCCATCCAGGAGGTCTAAAAGAAGCTGAAATCAACGGACTTCTCTGCACATCTGCGGGTAGCTCCCGCACGCTTCGCAACTCAGTCGACTCATAGTCATCCATGCATCGGCTCGCAAAGTTTTGAGGTCCTTTCCATCAATAGGTTTTCTCCGAAGTCACCCTCGATCCTCCTCGGTGCGTCGCAGAGTCACCTTAGGGCCCAGCGTGTAGGTTCCTTGGTCCTAGTCCGGCAAGTCTTGGCACAAATGCACTTTTGACTCTCAGAGAAGGCATCTTGCGGGACATCATCCGACTTGCTTGCGCACGTTGCAGGGGTTGGGCTCAAGTTGCAGTAATCTGCTCGCCATCTCGGGGCTCAGCGCTCAGCCGTAGCTTCCGTTGACGCACTCCTCATGTCCGACCAGTGGTTACCTCGGGAGCTATCGGTACGTACATCAAATAAGTTCAAGGGCTCAAGGGCTCTTGAAGGGCTCTTCCGTATTGACCGAGAAGCCTCATCACAGCTTCCTTTCCCCGCTTCGATCGACGCCTTCGCCAGCAGTGAGTCTGATCGGCATACGAAACTTTCGGCTGAGCATGCAACGTTCTGCCCGCATTGTCAACAGCACCAATGACGGCCTGGCTCATGCCACGGACAGCGACCCGAGCTGTGAACCTGAGAGGCTCACGCTGTCTCGTTCGGTACTTACGTGCATCGACTCTACACGACAACTCAAATGTCACCCACCATTCTTCGTGTGGCCGATCCAATGCACTGGCATTCACGAACGCCCTCGTGATCGCCCCATCTTCACCTGTGGGTCTCCAAGTTTACAGTGGAACGGCCGAATAGGCCACCTTTGCAAAGCACGAGGCCAGATATTCTTCACACAACCGCCGCCGTTGTATGGACCCCGCCGGCGTGGCGGAAATGCCGCTCTTGGACGCACAGAAGGCAGACAGACTAGGAACCTAGGATGCCTGCATTCTTTGGGTCGACAGCACAACCTGAGCCGTAGCACACGTCGGCGCGGCACTAGTCGCCTCCGGCGCATGGGTCCCAAGGTATAAAGGGATGGCAAGGTGAACTGATGTCTCCTCAGCATTCGCTCAAGCCTCCCATACACTCCTCTCAGTGAGTACCTCACCGCACATGGACATTCATATTCCCCGAGCACTCTTCTAACTTCTCCTCTAGGTTTCTCACTCGTCGCAGGTTCGCCTTCCTGCCCTCCTCGCACGTCCTTTCCTCTTTCCCTCCTTCCACCGCGCTACCACCAGCCCTTGCTAACGTTCGCCACAGCGCACCCTTGCATCATGTCAGACCAGTCGGCTCTCATCTTCGCCTTGATCCCGCAGACCAAAAAAGAAAGCTGGGACTACACCGCCAACTACGGCCGCGGCAGCCCCAGCAGCTACATCGACAACGTCACCTTCCCGCAGGTCCTCGCCGACAAGGAGTACCAGTACCGCGTCGTCGCCGCCGGGAAGGACCTCGGCGTGCGCGCCGGCTACACCGTCCAGAGCGACGGCTCGCAGAAGGTCAACTTCCTCGACTACAACGCGGGAGGCGGCATTCCGGACAGCCAGACTATCAAGGTCTACGCCGTGGACCCCGACAGCGGCAACCAGTACCTCGTCTCGCAGTGGAAGTAGCACGGAGGGGCGCGGCGGCGCACTGTACATAACGTTGAGAGGCTTGTGTTCTGATGTATTCCATTCTAAACGTCGTCTTGCTGTTATCTTCTCCCGCGTTGGTGGTCACAGAGCGTAATCAATCCAAGCGTAAGGTCGACTTACTCGGCGTAGCGTGCTTATGTCGTGCACAAGTATCGGGACGGGTACGTTATCACAAGTCGTTGTACTTCGTGAAGAACTTCACAGTCGCCCTCCAGGCCAGCTTGATATCGATATACGCTCATAACCTGGCGCGAACTTCCCATTCCCGATTATCTCGTCCGCAATCTTATGTGATTCCAAGGTGTGTGCCGGGTCAACCGCACAACTGTGGAGTAGGAGCGGCGCCTTCATACTTAGCAAGTCGAGGATACAACTAGTGATACATACAGATTTGCGCTGACGATGGAAAATAGGATACAAACGAACGGAGACGTTGAAAGAGCACTAAAGCATGACGCGAATGAAAGACACAAATCCGAGTGAAGACGCCAGTACCGTAGCCGCAAGTATATCTGATCGTCCGCATTCATCAACAGTGCGGACAGCGTCGTGATCAGCGAGAGGTGGCGAGCAGTCCGATATCAAGTCAAGCAGTAAGAGAGCTCAACGGGACGACGCGAAGACAACCCGTCCACGGCCATCCGTCATGAATTCCGCGGGGTGCGTGCCACCGTCTGCGCCATGTACGTAGCCCACCAGCGGGAGCGACCTCTGGCGCACAAGCCGGCCAGAAGCGCTCGCGGACCTGCCTCTGGGGGACTCGTGTTGCGATGCTTCTTCGGAGGTCTCTTCCGCAGCGGAGAGGTCAGGGGTGGTCTTGGGATGTGGGACAATCGTGGCGGAAGACGAGGCCGCACGACCGCGACGACCCTCCCGGCCCCTGGATATGGTCGTGCTACTCCATACGACGCGCCCTCGGCCGTCCGTCATGAAGGGCGGGTCGG